>WJFA01004217.1:0-11122 GCA_009870155.1 Pseudobourletiella spinata | reverse complement strand
ACCGCCTTGAGGTAAAAAAAGTTTCGAAGCAAATTTTCGTCCCATGACTTACCTTGTATTTTAATGGGGACTCACTCGAAATGGAAAACTGGAAAATCCTTATGGGATTTAACATGGGATTATGAAAAGGCGAGATTTTCATAATCGGGATTCGTACCAGCGGGATTATCTCGTGCGTCCAATTATTTCGTCGTGTACACACATTGTGCAAATACTGTTGCACGAACACGAAATTGATCAGTGTTAGCCTTAGAATCAAATCACGGGACACTTCTCTGATGCTCACCGTGAACGCGACGGGAGCAAGAAGAAGGAGGAGAGGAAGAATATGATGCTGACTGTCGGTTGGAATAGGCATGATTTTCGTCTTGAGGGAATAAAAGCGAAAGGAAAAGTCGGGGACTAAGATCTGGATGAAAGGATCCTGACGCAAGGAAGGCTCGTGTCCGCGTGTGTATGCGCTACTTGGAGGGTGGGGAAAATAGGGTGTTATAATGATGGAGTCCTAGTCGATGATTACATGAGATCCGTTACGGTGAGAGGCGTAGAGTCACTGGGACCTGACGACCAGATAATCGGAGCTCTGCGGGCGTTGGGTTCCACTATGCACACAAACACAAACACACACACACACACGCATACACCAGACTCACGTAATTCATGCATAGGATTCCGCGACTTGTTTCACATAGTAAGGGAGAAAGGAAGGAGCTATGAAGAAAATCAAGTAAATGAGACAGCCGGCAGAGCTAAGACTTTGAGGTGAATAGAGATCCTACGACACAGGCCTGCTGAGACTGTCTATGACTATATGTGTGTTGTAGATGGGGACAGGCATGTGGGATTGGTTCATATATATTCGGAGGCCATGTGGGTACTCCGTTTTCACAAGCTTCCGTCTCACTTCGCAAGAACACACGCACACCCAGTCAGTGGTGTATGTGCAATAATGTCTGGCTGGAGGGAAGTTGGGAACTGTAGAATTTGAAGAAATTAAGTGTCTGTGGAGCAGGGGTGGCGGCAGTCCGGGTTCTGGTGGGGCGACCACATGAAAGACAGCCAGTGGGAGAGGAGTAGTGGTATCCAAAATGATTCTTTATTCAACTCACCTCGGTAGCGCCAGAGTTCTTACGGGATTTTTTCCCAATCAACGCCTTAATGATGTCAGGAATCTTGGGGGAGGCAGAGGAGAGAGGCATCATCTATACGAGACCCACCGTTGCGTGTATTTTACGGCTCAGTTTATTTACTCGGATTCAGCATGTTCTTCCTTAGTCTCCGAATTTCCACACCACTCGAAGGTGGATAACTTCTCTCTCGCTCTCTATCTGAGCTAACCGGCTCATTCCATATATCCCCAACGTGTCTGAGCACATCAAAATTCTCTTAAATCCTCCCACGCCTCCCCATTAATTATTTGGTTTTCACAACATAAACCAATAAACCGCAACCGACGAGAACGTCACTCCTGGTCTCTCTCTCTCTCTCTCTCTTTCTCCTCTATCTGGCGCATTAACTGACAATGAGGCAGAGTTTGCACTTCTAAATTTATTTCCACCTCTCTCCTTTACTATCCTTTCCCCACGATTCCGTTCAGTAGAGGGTTAGAATCAGCTCCGGCTCTGGGATTTATATGACCACGGCTAATAAATACCTGGTCCCCAGTTATAAATGTGGCTTTCTGGAGGAGGGATGCGTTTGGGAGAGCCATGCCATACTTTAGTACTTTCTTAAGCAGACTTCCTTGTCGCTCTCAACTTGAGTTTAATGGGTCTCCTCCGCATTCTGAAGTCAGTGCTCCGTATGCCAATAAGTTCTCCGGCGTGAGGGATGGATATATACACATACATATACCCTGAGGAGTAATATGTATAACACTGCCTGTGTGTAGGGACTAGATTGGGAAACTTGGTTCAACTCTGCATGACTCTTACTAGGAGGACCTTTATTCGGATCTCTTCACTCATAAATTTCCTCAATTAAAACCTGATTTGGTTAGTTTTTCAAGCATGCCAACTCCAATCTCGTGAAATGCGTTTCCCATCCCGCTCGTCATGCCTGATTTCCGAGCGCATGGATGCACTTACACACTTTCACGGATGGAATAAGATGGACGCTCAGGCTCACGACGGGACGGGAACACATTCGCAACCATGCTCGCGCCAATAATGGTTCTGTTCGGCTGGAAATGCTGAGTATCCGGAGAAGCTATGCTAATGAAAACGATCGAGTATGTGTATAAATATTTGGGAGAAAAAAAACGGATTCGGCCCGATGTGTCAAACGCCCACGGTAGATGTGTTTGCCAATCAGAGGAAATAAGTTGGAGGGAGAAGACACTGATTCGCCTGGGCATTTATGCTTTCACATTTGACGTGATGCTCCCGCCCTGAGTTATGGTAGCAATATTTGCACTTTTTTCAGCAGCTCTCCACGAGAAGGGGCTGAGAGGTTGACTGAGTGGGGACGAGTGTGGTTGAGAGAGGGGCATATGTGTGTGAAGTGAATGAGTGGCTGGAGATATTGGGCTGGCTAGGTGTCAATGTGCTTAAAAGTTGTTTTGGACGTTGTGTGTCACTGACGTTGGAACCGCAGTGTTGGGTAGGATTGATAATAATGTACACGCACTCCCCTCCAAGAGTGCATGACTTGAGAAAGAAAACAAGGAGGGAGGGAAGGTGGAGGGAGTTTAAATTTAACGTAAAGCAGGGTCGTGCGAAGGAACTTATACACCGCGTAGCTCGAGTCTTCAAGCTAATCTGACTAAATATTAGGATATTTGCATACGCACGCTGAAACACACTAATGCTGATAATAAATTATTCTCGTACACAAGGGCCACAATCTTTTGTTTGATGATATATTAATCATATTATCTTGGTTAAATTATGGGCTTGGCTCAAGCTCACTACACACACTCACATCTCCTCATTGCATCGCGCTGGTAGTTAATGTTTATTCATGCGTATCGAAGAGATAGAAGGAGGAGGACTCTCCAAGTTTCTGAGTTGTTAGGGAAGTACGATGACCCATAGTAAAACAAATTCACCAAAACCTCCCGGTCCAGAGGATTCTGCACACACTATGCGCAACTGTGACAGTGTGTTGGAAATTATGCTACAACTGGCACACTACACATTCAGCACTGATGTTTTTGGAGCTCTGTGCGTCGTGGTGGTGGTGTGGGAATCAAAGGAAGAGTTACTTCATGTGGAAGAAGTACGACACGTGCTCACATACGCAGACCAGGGCTTTTGCATGATCCCGTAAATACTGGAGAAAGCCCGCACTGTTTAGGGGTTTCCAGAACAGTCAGGTTAAAAAACGAGCCTTTAACTGCTCCCGAATTTGAGTAGTAACCCCATACCACGACTACTGTCGCTTCACTCACGCACACCCTAACACATGTGCTCCAATCAGCCGGCGTCGGGAACCAGTGCGCGCTCACTAACCACGGAATCCGAAATAGATTACCTTTATCTTTATTTTATCACACACTCGTATTTTCATGTGTACTATGTGCAGTGGATGCCTTGCCCCCACCCAAATATCTCACGGCGTCGAGGAAACCTTTGCGCCATTAAGAGAAACATGCACGTGTGTTGATACTTTGTTAGGATTCGCTCAGAAAATACGATGTATCATACCAAATTAATTTCACACTCAAACAACTTACACTCAAATCGCACACTCTTCTGGGGCTCGAGGGTGGACGTGAGGTGCGTACGACCATTATACTCCGGCCTTGATGTTTTTACATCGTCGTAAATATTCTGCAAAACCGATTTGAGCCCGTTTGCGTGTAGGAGCAGTTAGAGGAAGAACAAAATATTATTGACATAATGCCGATGAATACTGTTAATATGGAGAAAACATTTTCTACTCCACAACCCATCCAACACGAGCTCAGTGGCGAAAATAAAAGAACTCGTCCTTTTCCCTTCGTCGTCGGCTCATTAGATTCCACACTCATACACACATTACCTCTGGAATCCGTTTTACGTCACAAACTTTGCATTTTATACCTAGAATGGAAGGAAAATACTCATAAAATCTGTGAACAGACGGTCTAGATTGAAGAGGAATTCACGTTGGGGAGAGGAATGAGGCTGATAGTGAGGTTTGATTAGTCAAATATCTTGATGATCCGGCAGACAAGAAATAGAGCGGTAATGAAAGCCACAGACTCAAAGAATATACATATATGGACATTTAAAGGAACTGGAGAAGTGGGAGAGGAAGACAATTTCACTGACTTTGAATTCTGCCGGAAAATCGAGTTCTTTATACGACGTCCATTTGGACTATGGGGATGTGGAGAGGCCGGAGAGAGAACAACTTGAGGATATTTTCACTCCCGATGCACATTAGCTTGGAAGCTAAAAGCATAGAGAATGCCATTAGGCAAAGTGGTAGGGAACGGGTAGGACGGAAGCTAATCAATTTATTTTGCCTCTGGTTCTTGAACCCATTGCATTTAGATAAAACTGCCAAACAATTTGGTAAGTGAGAAGTCACACTGCACTAGCAGCTCAGAGTATAAAGAATAGTTCGGTGCATATGACGGAGGAACGGGAAATAAACCCATGGTGCAGAGGAATAGGTCGAAGGGTGTCTGGAAGGGCAGGCAGGATGGGATTAATGCACAGCTTGTGTGTAGCTGGTGATCTTTCCCGCTATCTCTCAAGACAAGTTTGGGGCTCATGGATGTGTATAGTCTTCCTCAGGATTAAAAAGCACCCTTTTTAGACAGGGTATTAAAATCATTATTGTTTCACGTCAAGTCTCCTCAGTTCAACTTGATTGGGAGTGGATTCTGAAAGAACACGAGTAGAAGCGGCATAAGAAATTCAAGGCAAACATCTGAAAAGCGTCAGATTTACAAGTAGGCAATATCATGTATATTCCTCTTTCATTTTTCTTCTTTACGCATACAGGCAATGGGAAGCTGGCATGACAGTACTGGCCTGCCCCACAGAGCTTACGCGACGTTGATAATTTGTTTACTTATCCATGCAACATTGATGCGACGGTCGGGGCTTAATTATTCCACAAATCTATACGCGACAGTCAGGCCCCGAGAGAATAATAATGCCCGATGTGCCTTGTCGGCCCAGAACTCTACGCTGCTGTCCGTGAGATTGTTGTCTCACAGAGTGGAAACGACATTCCTTTCAACTTATATTGACAAGTACATGGTGGCCGAGCCTTCAGGTTCGGGCTGTGGTCACTAAATTGGATTATCAAATGCAGTAGGTAAGTAAAACGTAGTGGACGACTACTACTCTCTAACTCTCTACACGGTGTTTACTGAGAGTGACTGCGTGAACCCTGGCTCCGAGTTTGTAAATAATAACAATGTCCATCAGACAGCTCAGAAATTTGTACCTTTACCGCACTCACGGCTATGCCTCACTCACGTACGATGTGGATGCCTCCTAGTATGCCAGATCCTGGGGGAAGTATGCAAATGAGCTGTATAAAATATCGTCTCCCACAGTTGACTTATGAAGGTGTGAAAAATTCATTCCGTTTGCAACGGCATCTAGCCAATGGTCTCGCCTCTGAATCTCATTAGCTAAGGAACAGCACCAGATCACCAAATTGAGACAGCGTCCGTCGTTACACACTCCTGCCACATCACATTACCTGACAAACAAGGACTCCCAACTACGGACTGGGAGCGATGCACACGAGCTTATGAAAATTAACCGGGCCTGCTAACGTAACAGGTTTTTCCTTTTCACGAAAATCCCTGTTATTACGCCATAAGTACGAATTTACTTTTAAAACACGGCTCACTTTTCCCGTTCGTCTTGTATCGACAGAGATATAGCTCCCCATTAAATTCAGAGCCTAATGCCGTGAAAGAGAATAGCTAATTAATTCGCGGGTTGTAACACAACATGTTTGAAGTCACCTATGACTGTTTGACGGAATCTTGAGCGGTAATGAGGTTGAATGACGTCTTTGATAGCTAACCAATTCTGCTCGATTCCAAGGAACAGCACAAATTGTTCGGCGTACAACAAATAATGGAGCTGGATTCCACGATCGACATCCGGTACTAGCGCTCAGAATTTATAAGAGTCATAATGTCATCGCACACGCGGTAGTTTCACTATCTGCATGATGCTGATCTCCCAGTTTAAGGAGTTGAAACACCCTGTTATTGATCTATGTCCAAAAAAGGAGATAATTATGTAGGAATACCAGTTTACAAATCCGCGCCAATTCCGCAAGTGACATGCTCCAAGTTTACACTGGAATGTCGTTGGTTGCACTTTGTACTGCACAGCGAAGGAGCTAGCACTTGCTGATTTTTCAAATCGGTTTCTTACATTTCCTCCAGTCGTATTACGTGTGAGCGAAGGAGAATAACAAGGGATTAAGCTACCTTTTTGAAATCTGATTTACTGGATTTCCGTCCGATAAAAAATTTATTTCATGACGTGGCAGGAATAAAAGGATTTATTTCTTTTGCAGATTAAATTAATTGTTAGTTCTTTATATTTTAATGGTTATACTGAGTCCTATGAAATACAATAAATGACGAAAATAATATAATTAATTACACCTCACTTTCCTTGCACTTCAATACGTTAGGTACCTACTTCTAAAGACACTGTTTGCCCTTAAAATTCTCTAATTCTCCATGTGTTCATTAAGAGGACTACAGGAGGATTCGGTACTCTACTCAATTTCAATTAGTAATTTTAAAATGTATTTTATTACTCTGGACCGAGATGGAAAAGTCTTATATTGTAGCCCAGTTTTGTCAGCAGTTTTTATGTGTAAGTTAGTAAAAACTATATAACTGTAGTAGCTTGGATAAAGGGCATAAGTTCAGGCAGTTTTGGGCTGCTTGAACTGCTCTGTCCATTGCAACACATCCAGAGTTGTTGACTCCCGAATGAAAACCGTCTTAAGGGCCCGCCACGGTGGCGTTTGGAAGAGACGAAGGAGGATTAAGTTGAGTTACGTTGATGATATTGTGCTCAANTTGGAAGAGATGAAGGAGGATTAAGTTGAGTTACGTTGATGATATTGTGCTCAAGCGTGATTCCACATGCCTATGTCAGCTAAGCCCGCATTAACTCCGAGAAATGAGAATATTATTCTGGAAGTACAAGAGAGAAGAGAAAAATTATGAGCCGGCTTGACTCAAGGCTGCTCTTGTTGGAGTGTCAGTTAGTGTAATGTGTTGCGGGATGCTTGGTGTATGCATTCAATCATTATTTAACGTTGCGATGTGTACAAGAATAGCAAGAAGATGCATGCAAGTGTTTTTGTAAGAAGTTTTTTTTAACTCTCCCTAGTTTATCCCATTTCCTTTTGAAAGCCTCACGTAGTGGAGGAGGGGACGATTTAGTCAAAGGAAAATCGTCTCTGAGTGTGGATTGTGAGAGCGCACAGGTTAAGGCATGCACGCCATTGAAGGTGACCGTTGTGTGAGATGTAGTGTTGATTATTAGTATTCACGTTTTTATCCTCCAGGCAGAGGCTGCTGTGTCAGAGGGAGCAAGGGCACACAGATGTTGGCAGGAGAAAATTCGAGAGGCTGCAGCCTCACGATGGGCGGCTTGAAAAATACGGCTTTTATTTATTCATTTAATAAGATTAGTCAGCCTCACGATTGACACCAATAATTTCGCTGGGATGGATAAATCTGAAATGCTTTGTTGAGGTATATGGCTTTAGGTCCTCTCTGCAAGAGGTTGGCTAAAGCAAATTGTAATCTGAGCTGTAAATTATTTACGACACTAATTATGTACTGTCAATGAGTCCATGTGCGTATGTAACAGGCTTATAATTTCTCTCTGTAGAATTCTGTCGATTGCTTGGTGTTTGACTTTCTGTGCTTTTTGAATAATCAGTTTCAACTGGGCTGATGTACAAATCCCAACACATCCAAGATTGCACAGCTCAGTCTCTCCTTGCTCTGCGTCGTTATTTGATTATGATTTGTATGTTCTACATCGTGATATTTTTCTTGATTTCAGAGACTTGAGTCATAATCAGCTGAGTGCCATACGCAAACGGTCGCTCCTTGGGCCCAATTCGTTAAAAAACCTGTAAGTGTCTTTAGACGCGTAGTCACGTAATGTCCTTATGTGCCTGTAGTCCTAAATCCAATTGACATGTTTGAATCTTTTCAGATTACTAGACCACAACCAGCTCACATGTATAGATGAAACAGCATTTCGTCCTCTCAAGGACTTAGAGACTCTGTAAGTCAACACGTGTTGAACCGTACTGTAACAGACTTTTTTAGTGTATTTATTAGACCCATGTAGATGTCTTGCTGGGTCAGGATTGTCATACAGGTCATGTTTACTTTTTATGATTCTGACACAGAACGTTTGAAAGCAACAATCTGACCTCACTTCCGAAAGACATTTTTGAAGGATTAACTCGGTTAAAGCACATTACGCTGGGAGGAAATCCACTGATATGTGACTGCCATTTGACGTGGCTCTCCAAATGGCTGAAGAAGGCTCCGAAAACGGCTTCTCAGGCAAGATGCAACTCTCCGTACCACTTGCGGGACAAAACCATTGACGAGGTCCTCGAAACTGAATTCAAATGTGCAGGTAGGATTTGCTACTGACAATTAGACTTACTTTTGGTTTTGCTATGCACATGTACACTGGATTATTCCTAGACTAAATGATTTACAATCAGACTATATTAAAGGATAAGATCCCCCAACTATCCATCTGTAGTGGAGTTGGACTGGACCATTTGGCCTCATTTATATCGAAGGTCCAACAGTTATGGAAATGATAGAAGCGGATTGGTTGTTATCCTCAGCGAGTTATATGCTTTTTCAGACTGTGGTAGAGAAAGTGGTTGAATAGAAACCGAGAGGAGCTTCGTGGTTGCAGTGAAGGAAATTCCCATTCAGTTATTATTTATCGTCAGTCCTTGTTGCACTTGAATGCGATGATGCAACCTGCACAGAAATGTCTGTATGTTATGGTCTCTCCGTCATGAATTTTTCCAGTGTACCGGATTTATGAAGGCTGTAAAAATGTCGATTATTTAGCTATGAATAGGCTAGCATTAAGTAAAACCAACCGTATATGATCACATAGAAGAGTTAACGACTCCCTCCGTTTTGGCGAAAAAGTCGCTCACAGCATTGAACCCAGCCAAATTAGTGCTGGAATACGTGGCAATGAGTCAGATTTTTATTCATGAATATTGGATTGGGATAGTTCCTGGGATTGAATACTTCCGTCCTCTGCACCCCCTGATTATAATTATTATTGCTGACTCACCACTGTACCACACAATTACCACAGCGGGCTCAAGAATAGGTTTACTGCGGCTGCTGTTCGTTGGCAGCATCAGTTTTCTACTGTGAACTTATTAATTTAATTTAATCTTCGTCCCGGCAACGCGGAAGTTTGGTGTGAGTCTCATGGAATTCCTCATCACACTGAAGTATATGTGCATTAGGTTGTATTGAGAAATTTTCGGTTGCGAACCGGAGGGGGCTTTATACGGGGAAATTTGTCTTCAAGCTGTAGACAGTAATGAAGTTCCAGCGCTGAAGTGTATGGAATTACACAAATTGTAAGCTGGCTGAATTCCAAACGGCCGATGCCTAATGAGATGAATTAATTGCGCCTCAGATTTCATTCACAGCAACAAATCTAACCGGTCTTTTGAGAAGCTCGAGACGTTTAAGCGCCTTTTCAAAGCTTGAATAAAGCTGGAGCCATTGATATGATCACATAGTCCTGGTGGTTGAAGGGAGGGAGTGAATGTTGTATCACTGAGCATATGCCATCAATTACGACCAAATTCATTTAATCAAACGGGATTTTTGCATTGGGCAATTAATTTGGAGTGGCATATCGCGCATGTCTCATCCTCTTTGCTTGATGGGAGCCCCATAAGGCTCCGTCGCCTGCGTCCCTCTGAAGTGGTTTCAGGAAAAATATTTGGACAAGATGATAAATATGCGGAGCGGAATGTGAGCTAATTTTCCCTTCGGAATCATCAAAAGGCGAATCATCAAGTGAGAAAGCCCATTAAAGTCAAGAGTGGATTAGGATGGCTTAATGCAGTAGCATGGAAAAAGCCTGACATGTGAAAAACTGCTTACGCTATAATTTACCGACCTTCCGCACTCCCACTCAGCTGCCGTGGGTGGCTTTGTGATAACGGAGGAGAAAACTATTAGAGGCCGTTTAGGGAGTAATAATAATGGTTGATGGTGACGACGGGATGTGTTTCCATGATGCTATGGACTCAACGGGTTGACTTTTAAACGAGGAATTTATATTCTTTCACGGTGCGGAAATTGCTTCCTGGGAAAATTTAACCCGTCCACGTGTGTTTAGACGTAGACATAGGCATAGAGAGAGGGATAGGTATATGGATACAGCCAAGTTTCTTTTTATTATGCAGGGGTAATTGAACGAACGTGGAGCAAGTGTGGGGGTGATGAGGACTGCCCTCATCCGTGCGTGTGTGCCGATGGCGTCGTGGACTGCCGTGATCTGACGGTGAAACAAGTTCCGGAGTCTCTCCCCGAGGACGTTATTGAATTGTGAGTTGCCTTTAAAAATTTATGGTCGCATCTCCTTGAATATATGTACTGCATGAAGTTCAACCGGCAGCTCGTGTGCAGGACGGTGGAGGTAGGGTTTGGTGCAGACATACTATCAACTATCATCCCGTCTTTATGTATACACTCCCAAGTTCAGCATCCCTGTCGTGCACACTACCGCTGCTAAAGGACTCATTGGAAGTGATTGTAAATGTTGAAATTCATTCTTGGATTATCTGTCGTCATTGTTCATGTCACTTTAGTTGTTTCCTCTCCTGTTTTCCACAGACGGCTTGAACAGAATGAGATCACTGAAATACCACCCGGAGCGTTTTCCCCATACAAACGTCTTCGTCGGCTGTAAGGACACCAGTTTTAAAGCTGATTCTCATCTCTCCGTATAAGTGTCTATCCCACCGTGTTAGTACATACCGTAGTCCTTCTGGAAGAAATAACTTCATATTTCATGCCTCCCACCCATCCCATGGCAGTGGTTCATGGCCACTTTCTCATTTTATCGAGATAATGGATTTTATTCAGTATCTCTTTCTCAACCCT
>WJFA01004216.1:0-11124 GCA_009870155.1 Pseudobourletiella spinata | reverse complement strand
AACAAACTCCATGAAAGCTTCAGACTAAAAGCTTCAAGATTTCACGACAAAATTAGCCTCAACAGTTAAAAACTTTCCATTATAATTTACAGAGCGGACATGGAAGTCGAAGTCGCTGAACATAGCTAATGCTTACGTCCGTCATCCCTCTTTGACGCAGTCAATTATGTCCTGATGAGATGCATTGCAAGCCCCCGAATACTTATTTAAGGTGCCTCATATATTTTATAAACTTCATTCCGCAGCAGAAGGGCCTCTCTCAGGCCTTTCAGTGTATTGTCACCTCCTGAAGTCATAAATTCTGGCATTAAGCTTTTCTCATCAACTCAGACTTCCTAGGAGTGGATTTCGATATCGGCATGCGCCTCCTATTTAATCCTACCTACATATACTGTTATCCCCAACCCGAACCAGATGTACACAGCCCCGCGGTCCCTACTATATATTGTTCCGTAAAATACATGCATCCCGAAATGAAGTGGTTTGACTAAAAGCAATTAAAAAGGACACTCTCCCACACGAATTTTGTTTAGAGTTCGACAACTCACCCTGTTAATAATCGTGTGTTCCACCCACTCTCTAAAAGTCTTACCATTTCTCAAAGATGACCAATTATTCACACCAGTTCGATACTACTCCATTCTCCCGATGTTGAAACTCAAATAAGTACCAATGTGATGAGTACCCCACTACGGGACCTACACGAACTTAGGTCATCACAATAAGCAAGCTTTGTCTGTCGAAATTCATTCTTACGTACACTAGTAGTCATTTCGTTGGCTTACCTCGTAAACTAATTTGCATAAAACTATTAAATGACGTACTTAGGTACTTTCATCTAATGCAAGATTTTAATTAAGATTTCATATAATTTACCTCTCAAAATGTAAAATTCAATTACCAGGTCTACATTCCTTACCACGTCTCGCCAGGGAGGTTATGTAGGGCGACATCATTGAGTTGGACAGTTAAAAGAGTTGACAACTTCACAAGAGTTTCAAGCCCAGGAGGTATAGCTGTAAATGCTGCTTCTGTTCTCCTCTAATCCGAGGGACTTTAGAAAAGATAATTCAATTTACAGTCCATCCTCATTGAAAACATGCCGAAAAAATCCACTGGGCGACGGAAGGGAATTCAGCGGGGAGTGGCCAAGCATAAAATTCGTAGTAAACCACTCACAGACGACACTAAAACATCATACAATCTTACAACAGAAGGTGATACCTCGAACCAACTCGACCCTGGAAGGATTTTCGGAGTGAAAGTCGCCACTATGTTGAAATTAGCTGAGATGAGCTACGAGTTTATCAGAAAAAGCTGTGAGAAGCTCTACTTGATCCCGATAATCAAAGATCCCGGTAGTTCCAAGTACATTTTGAGGCCTTGGAAAAATATGGTAATTCATTACGCCGTTATTTCCACTGGATTTTTTAACTTGGTCCGAATGACGTGGATCTGTGTAGAGTTGGTCCTTTTCCACCACTTAAATTTGAGAACTTTCCTCTGTATTAGCGCGTTTCTAGTTCATTTTGTGGGTTGGTGTGCCTCATTGGGGGTCATTTTTCGACCACAGGAAACGATTGATTTACTTAATAGCTGGCCCTGCATTATCTCTTGCTTGGCTGAACTCAGGAGCACGGACATATCCGCCTTCAAAGACTTATCATCATCGCTAAAAGTCCTGTTTGTCATCTTTGTAACCCAAGGGATCGCTGGGGCCTATGGAATGTTTAGTATTATAGTCGAACCCTTGCCCACATTCACACTGACTGTGGCGCAAGACTTGGGCGTTATTCCTGATGGCGTGTTGCCCCTGAAGGGATGGCAGGTAGTATTCCTCCCTGTGGAGCAGTTTATTGGTTTTACACTCATGGCGTCTGCAACCTTTGGAGGATCAACTCTTATAGTCGCCATTGGGGTTCTCAAATACGTACTCAATGAAATCCGGTGAGCACTTCTCAATGTTTGAAATAACATTGGGGTCAACATTTTCGCAATGTTATTTAGGCTAAGGTGAAGTTAATGATTGATTTCTTTATAATTATTATTATTCTAGGAAAATTCCTGTGTCAGATCTGAAGAGTAGAGCCTACGTCGAAAGGTTGTACATTTGTGTAGAACTGCATCTCCGTGTGTTTGCCCTTTGGGTAAAGTTCATGATCTCACCGACAATATTTGGCGTGAGTTGTGGGGTTATAGTAACCACCTACGTGGCACTAAGGCACACAGAACTTCCGCTCATTTTCTACATTTGGTTTCCAAACACCGGCATCGGACTCATGATCATTGTCTTCTGGCTATCATATGATGTTATTTGCGTGATCAGATCATCAGAAGAGATTCTGTACAATTTACTGGACTCGAATGCGCCGTTCATGGAAGAATTCACAAAATTTGAGAGAATCAAGCTACAGAAACGAAGTAGAGCACTGAGACCGGCATATGTTCCTATCGGCAATTTTTCCGAGTTCTCACTCACGCTCCCCATTAATATATGGGAGGAGGTGCTGAACCAGCTTCTGTTTTTATTGACTTTCTAGAAATGCTCCTGAAATATTGACATGCTCTTACCAAAATGTTTTGCCTATTTCGTGGAAGTGTGTACTGATTTCTTATGGTCCAATCGTAATACGGTACATGAAGCTCCGAAGTTGGACAAGAGTGATAATTATGGTGCACACAATTACGCCTGCTTTCAGCAAAAAATTATCATTACTCTACGACTCTTTCTAATTATCTTGTGTTAATAGATCTGGTTACTAAGAATTATTTGCATCTGGACTTACTGTATTATTTCCGGTATTCTCATAATATGTTTGGAAACGTAAATAAGTCATCCCACCCTGTCACCTCTTGTGACTTCAATCAAGGGTTTAACCCCACATCTAAGGGTATTTTACTTTATGAACGCGGACTGTTAAAAATGAGGTTCCTCAATACAATAAGGCATATTAAGTTGTCTTACCCCGCGTGGTACGCCAGGATCATTCAAATTTGTATATGGGTGATAATTTTGGGGAGCAATCAGGATTACTCGGGACGGTTTTGAGCTTCGTAGAACTTTAAACATACTGCCCATGTTTGTAAATATGATTCCTCATATACCGAGACTTTGGAATTGGGGAATTACAAAAATAACCTCGAAGAAGGTATCAAATTCTACTGCTGTGCTTATACGTTAAATGTTCTACGTGATTCCGATGTGCCACAGGCGTCGTTGCGATGCGATAGGAAGCATTATCGCATTCATATTTTACAAGCGGAAACGATACTTTCCAAAGAGCTTTTTCAGAGTAATATGGAAAGGCTTGAGCATCATGGCATCCGATTTTCGTCTACCTTCCAGTATTTGATCCTCCCGCCGTTCCAGTTATCGTTCCAGCTATCGCAGCGTTCATAAAATCATGAAAAGACATCCGAGAGAATTTAATTCTCTTTCGTTAAAAAGAAAAATCACTCAAATCGGTCCATGCGTTCTCGAGTTATGCGCGATTCGCAGATGTAAAACAGATAATTTCGTATTTCCCATCAGAATTTACAAAATGCTGAAATGCAGCGCGGAATCGTAAACACCCGGCGGGAGGATCAAATACTGGAAGGTAGACGAAAATCGGATACCATGATGCTCAAGCCTTTCCATATTACTCTGAAAAAGCTCTTTGGAAAGTATCGTTTCCGCTTGTAAAATATGAATGCGATAATGCTTCGTATCGCATCGCAACGACGCCTGTGGCACATCGGAATCACGTAGAACATTTAACGTATGCGCACAGCAGTAGAATTTGATACCTTCCTCGAGGTTATTTTTGTAGTTCCCCAATTCCAAAGTCTCGGTATATGAGGAATCATATTTACAAACATGGGCAGTGTGTTTGAAGTTCTACGAAGCTCAAAACCGTCCCGAGTAATCCTGATTGCTCCCCGAAATTATCCTCTATCCTTATCATCCCCGAGCGCTGGAATGGGTGTCGCAACATTAGGTTCAGTACCTGCTGATCTATATACAAAATTAATTTATAGCAGACCAAGATTGATATGTCTAACGAACTTGAGAAGTTCTAGGAACTTTCTCACGTGAAACGCGATACTCAAAATCACATAGAAATGTTGAAGAATGCGGTGCCTCGCATTAGAACTGACGATGAACTCTTGTTTCGCTCACTTCGTCCTGATGCGTCGCAGTTAAGACTCGTAGAGTGAAAGTCTTTGCCGCCGTTCAGTAGAATTTAACTTTCCCAGAATAAATTTTGGTGAAATTTCAAAGTTAATATTTTAGTAGGTGTTAGTTGGGTGAAAGGCCTTAGGGTTAGCACATTTTAGGGGAGGGTCACATGCGCTATTAATCCCGAGTCGATCCGTTGTGGACACTAGACTGACGCTCCTACTTAGACCCTATGACTACGGTTTCAATGGAGCATCACGAATGGGATCTTCTTGCTGATCGACGTTCGGGCACGATGATCATTTGTGCGAACTGAATCGTACACAGCTTAACCATAATCATGAGAAATGTCATCGAGGGTGTGGTTAGACAAAACTTTTTTAATCAGTCAACTAACAATGACGCAGCGAAAGCACACTGTTCACAACATCTGCCTACATGTTGAAAATAAAAAAAAATTACAGAATTACATCGATTATACAGGGTGTCCCAAAATGATGTATTCAATTTGCTTCGGGAATAAAATCCAAACCACTCAAGCGACAACTATGAACGATTGCTCAAATTAAAGCTGAGTCTTTGGGCGTAAACGGCAGCTTCAAATCCATGGGAAGGCAAAACGATTTGACACACAGCCATGAACTTGGACTTTTTCGAGAGGTTATGTCAAGAGCAATCTATTCTTTTGGTTAAAATTATGGGTCATCTGAGATTGTGACCTCCGATGACCCGACATTTAGAAAGTTACATTACCTTTCGGCCCTAAATATGAATTAATCTTGTCTCTAGCTCACGAAAAAATCCGAATTCATTGATGAGTGCCAAACCGTTTGGCCTATGCATGGATTGGGAACTTTAGTTTACGCCCTTGTTAAAACAACCCCAAAAATTGTTTTCCAGTTCCTATTCGTAAACTAGCCTGGAGATTTCGGCGATATTTTAGCAGATGTAATCCCAAAGACTCAGCTTTAATTTGAACAATCGTTAATAGTCCTCGCTTTAGTAGTTCGGATTTTATTCCCGACACAAATCGAACACATAATTTTGGGACACTTTGTACCATCGAATAATTGCAAAAAAGGTAGTAGCAGGGCATGTTGTTTTTAAAACGATCAAAGTGTACCGCAAGGCGATTTCTCCAAATTGAGTCATTTCGAAGATAAGGTACAATTAGAGGATCAAGAGGATTCAGGAAGTGTGTAAGAGCGAATAATTACATCCTAGTGGTCACAGTTAGTGCTAAATGTAGGAATTAGTTCAACTAGTTTGTAAATAGAAGAGGAGGGATACACGGCTGTTGCTGTTGCCATCCGCCTCGTTCGTGGTCATACACGTGCTGCAGCTACAGACCTAGGATACCGCTGAATCAGATGTGGCAACAGCGTTGCCCTTATAAGCTGCTGCTGTAGTGTCGGATATACCTTTACTGCATACGTTTTTTCCGACTTCTGTTTTTCAATTTTTTGGTGTGCGCCGGTCCAAAATGCACTTTCTCATATTTATTTTTGAAATCCTTGTATCAATAACTACCGTTTGCGCATAATGTGCAAGTGCTATTTGGACCGGCGCATGCCAAAAAAATGATTTTTTACTATGGGATTTTTTCAAAAAATGATGATTTTTTGAGATTTTCGCACCGAAAAAATTCACAGTAGGCCCTTTCTGCATATGTAGTCGTTTGAGATAGGCAGTTTTTTCAAATTTGTTGCACATACTTCAGAAAAAAATGGTGCCCGAAAACATACTTTCTGGGTTATCTCGGTAACCCGGGAGATTTGAACCTTAACTTTACAACTAAATTTTTTTTCTTAGTAAGTGCAACAATTCCTGAAAATTTGAAGGAAATCGGTGAGATGAGGCGGTACGGTTTGATCGTTTAGAAAAAAACGCACCCATCATTAAAATGAAATGAAATTGAATCGACCAATATTAGTGCACGTAGGGCTCTTGGGTACTTCGAGACCTGGTTTGGGAGTTTGTGGAGTTGTGAAATACAAGCTTTCAAGCACTTAATATTTCTACACTGGAGTGTCTCGGCCTCGGCAGTGCAACACGTGATCTCGATTCCGGACTGCAAGTACCGCAATTAATCCGGCACGCGGCCTGAAGCGGTAAACAAAAGTCTAACTTACTCTGACATCTGACGCTGATAGCAACAAGGTGAAAAAATAAACTTCTTCGTGACAAACTTTAAAATTCTATTCATTAAGGTAGGCCATCTCTTTAATTTTGATGGAATGTGAAAATGGAGTACTTTTACTGCAGTTAAATGCGATTGTTCTATTAAACACTCTGGGATTTAATAAATAGGTAACATTAAACTTTCTGGCCCACAGTGTCAATTTCACATCTCCCCAGACAACGCAGGATCACATTGAGCAGATCAAGTTTTTGGAATTTTTACAAAAGTTGCAAGTCCAGTGATCTCCTCGTACTCGCGGTACTTTTGAGAGCAAACTTCCGTTTACAGTTCATCCTCATTGGAAACATGCCGAAAAAATCGAATGGGCGACGGAGAGGAATTCAGCGGGGAGTAGCTAAGCATAAAATTCGCAGTAAGCCCCTCTATGACGACCCTAAAACAATGTATATTCCCATTAGAAAAGAAGGCGATACCTCAAACCAGCTCGAGCCTGCAAAGATTTTGGGAGTAAAAGTCTCCACTATATTGAAACTAGCTGAGATGAGCTACGAGTTTCTCAGGAAAAGCTGCGAGAAGCTATACTTGATCCCGATTATCAAAGATCCCAGTAGTTCCAAGTACATTATGAGACCTTTGAAAAATCTGGCAATTCATTACTTCGTTGTGTTCACTGGACTTGCGAACTTGCTCCGAATGACGTGGATCTGTGTAGATTTGACCCTTTTTCACGAGCTTCACTTGAGTACATTTATTTGTATCGGTGCATCTCTGGTTCATTTTGTGGGTTCGTGTGCCTCAGTAGGGGTCATTTTCCGACCGCAGGAGACGATTGATTTACTCAATAGCTGGTCCTACATAATTTCATGCGTAACTACATCAAAGGGCTCGAACATATCCGCATTCAAAGACGTATCTGCATCGCTTATAGTCATATTCCTCGTGTTTGTCACTCAGGGAGTAGCTGCGGCCTATGGTATTCTTAGTGTTCTTTTTAAACCCCTACCTACAATCATGCTGAGCGTGGCGCAAGACTTGGGCCTAATTCCTTATGGCGTACTGTCGCAGAAGATGTGGCAGGCATTATTCTTTCCTATTGAGCAGCTCATCGGGTTTACACTCATGGTATTTGGTGCTTTTGGAGGATCGACCCTCACAATCGCTATTGGAGTTCTCAAATACGTTCTGGATGAAATACGGTAATAAGTTCTTGCATATCCAAAGATTTTTGCTAGTCCTTAGATCCAGTACAGAGAAATAAAAAACCTAGAGTTGAAATTAAATTTATTACTGCTGGTTTAGGAAAATTCCTGTGACACATTTGGAGAATAGGGCTATCGTGGAAAGGTTGTACATTTGCGTGGAACTACATTTACGGGTGGCTGTCCTTTGGATCAAGTTCGTGATCTCGCCGACAATATTTGGTGTAAGTAGTGCGGTTATAATCGCCATCTACGTGGCATTGAGGCACACGGAACTTCCACTCATTTTCTACATTTGGTTCCCTAACACCGGCGTCGGACTCATGATCCTTGTCTTCTGGCTGTCGTATGACGTAATATGCGTGATAAGGTCATCGGAAGAAATTCTGTACAATTTACTGGACTCCAATGCGCCGTTCATGAAAAACTTTGCAAAATATGAGAAAATCAAATTACAGAAACGAAGTAGAGCGCTGCGACCTGCAAATATTTCAATCGGCAATTTCACCGAGTTTTCATTGACGTTGCCCGTTAATATATGGGAGGAGGTTCTGAACCAGCTTTTGTTTTTACTGTCTTTGTAGAAAACTCTTGAAATGTTCACATCTTCTTTTCAAAATGTTCCACAAACACTTTGCAAGTATGTACTGCTGCGACATGGACATGAATTGTAATGCGATATCTTAAGCTCCAGTGTTAAATATGAGCGGTAATTATAATGTACAAAGTTTGTATTAATCATTGCTCGTAATTATAGCTTTTAACGTCCCTTGGCGGACAGCGTATAACACGTGAACGCACGGGCCATCACGAGGCAATTTTTGTTGATGAAGATAGAATATTGAATTTTTAGGATGTAATTTACATTATGGTATCTTGCGTAGCTTTTCACAGTTTGAAAAAGAGGGCACAAGATTTTACGAACCGACGACTGGAAAACGAATTTTAGTTTTACCAGTATTGAACTTTGTTTTGAAATCGTGGTAAAACTTTTCCACTTTTTAACAAATCCTGATTAAGCGCCTAGTGAATTTAATTCTCTTTCTTTTAAAAGAGAAATTGGTTGGATAGATTTGGTTGGTGCGTTTCTGAGTTACAACCGAACCGCCGTAGCACCATGAAATACTTGTTATTTCCTGCCAAAAAGGACCGAGTGCTGAGGTGCGGCGTGTAATGTTAATTGCCAGGTGGGAGGATTATGTACTGGGCGTAAGTTGGAAATCTAATTCCATGCCCTTGATGCACAAACCATTCCTGGTTTAAAATGAAATAAAGCTCAATATATGTTAAAGCAACTTGAAGTTCCATTTGAAAATACTTGTATCGGCAGCGATATTTCATATCACATTGAAACCTTGATGAATGTGATGCCTCGAGTCAGAACTGAGGAATCCTCCATAGTTCACCAGCCCTCATGCATCATAGGTGCGTAGCAATGCAATGCATAGCATCGTATTTGCACCGCACTTAGATGGCGCAAATCTTGATGTGCTATTGTGCCTTGCATCGCTGTTGCAGAACGGTTCTATGGGATATTATGACTCGACGGTTTTCATGGGGATTTTTACTGCCTTATATTCGAGCACTTCGGCCACTTTTTAAGCTTAATTTTACCCACCTCAACCACAACTAGGAATGTCATTTACGGTGTGGTTAGCACAAATTTTTTCTAGTCTACTAGTACCGGCAAGTTATCCTAAATAACAAAAAAGCTCAACTCTTCAACAATTTATTTATAGTGATCGAATAATTGCAAATTAGGTTGTAAGAGTAGTGGTAGCGCATGAAGGGGGGTCTAGTTAGGGGTTAGGTGGATCTGTGAAATAGGGGCAAGCGCTAGCGATTCAGAGTCTCCTGAAGCTCCCCGGGGAGGGGAGCATGTCAATATTAATGCAATCGAGTGTGTCGGCCTCCGTCATTTGTCCATTGACGATTTCGGACTGTAAGTACCGCAGGGAATAACGTACATGGCCTGAATACAAAGTCTGTCTAACATACGCTGATGCACATTGTAACAAAGTGAAAAAACCAACTTCTTAGTAACGACCTTTACTGTACTATGTTATTGCTAACGCTAGCTCATTCCCTTTATTTAAATCGAATTTTCAAGTGAGGTACTGTCAAGGCAATAAATTGCGGGTGTTATATGAAAAACCATTGGGCTTCCATTAAAGGGTTAAATTTAATTATCTGGCCCACAGTGTCAATTTCATTCCCACCAGTAAACAAACGAGTGCATAGCGTAATTGGAACTTTACGAATTTTTACAGGAGTCCAGTGATTTCCTTATACGACAAGGGCTTTCGAAAGTATAACTCGATTTACAGTCCATCCTTACTGAAAACATGCCAAAAAATTCCAATCGGCGACGGAAGGGAATTCAGCGGGGAGTAGCCAAGCATAAAATTCGCAGTATAGTTACCCGGATACTGATACGGTATCAAAAACACTTTGATACTGACACCGAAACCTCAAAACTTGGTATCAAAATTTTTGGTACCAAAACTGATACCCACCGAAGTTTCAGTATCAGTACCATGCCGAGGTTTCAATGGCACCGAAACCCATCGAGGTATCAGTTTCGGGTAACTATAATTCGCAGTAAATCCCTCTCCGTTGACCCTAAAATATCGCATAATCCTACAGCAGAGGAAGGCGATACCTCGACCCAACTCGACCCTGCAAAGATTTTCGGAGTGAAAGTCTGAACGATTTACCCAATAGCTGGTCCTACATTATTTCATGTGTAACTGAATGGAGGGGCACCAACATGTCCGCATTCAAAGACGTATCCTCATCTCTTAAAGTCATATTCAACGTATTTGTCACTCCGGGGGTAGCTGTGGCCTACGGTACTGTTACTGTTCTTTTTGACCCCATTTCCACATTCATGCTGACTGTGGCGCAAGACTTCGGCCTAATTCCTGAGGGCGGGCTGTCGTAAAAGATATGGCAGGCATTATTCTTTCCTCTTGAGCAGTTTATCGGGTTCACACTCATGGTATTTGCTGCTTTTGGAGGATCCACCCCAGGGATGGGGTATTGGAACTGGTATTGGTGTTGGTATTGGTATTTACCGATTTTATTTTTGTAATACAACGTATTGGTATTGGTCTTGCTACAAAACTCAGTATTTACCGGAAGTGATACCGTTATTCAGCAGTATTTTTACGATTATCCGATTTCATTTTTCCTGCCAGCTATCTAGCATTAAATCTCTCAAAATCATGCGAGCACGTGTGCAGCAGCTTTTAGATTGGAAACAAGTATCGTCGGTTTAACTTTACAACAAACTACAAACTTACTTTAAACAAAAGCCAGCATTTGATTTTTGGCTGGATTGAAGCATCAACGAGGATGGAAATATGAAATTTGAGGCTTAATTTTGAAAATTTGGAAAAGTGCGTTTTTGCGGAAATTATGGAGGCAGGAAAATGTCATGTAATTGATTTCTGGGGAAATTAACGTGGGATTTGCCATACGGATTTTCATGCGCCCAATGGTCCCCCCTTTGGTATTTTCGAATTGGCTGGGGTAAAAAATAGCAAAATCCAGACAAGAAAAATGTTTTGTGGTAAAATTTGCATGGTTATTCAAGTTTTTGGATTAGCTTTTCAAAA
>WJFA01004215.1:0-11125 GCA_009870155.1 Pseudobourletiella spinata | reverse complement strand
ATGTCGCACAAGCCTCTGCATATGCAACAAAGGCTTTCCACCCTCCGTGAGTATGCTCAGCCGAAGTGACGTCTCAAAACATATTTTCCATTGCCCTCGCATATACATATGCACATACGTATACGTGTAAACACACACACACACACATTCTTTCCCCCCGACCAGCGAGGATGGACCTTGTTGGAAGACAACAACGACACTGGTCAACAAACCGGGGACATCGGATCATTGGACACAGAATTTATGCAGTAGCAAATGTCTTGCACGGACCTCCTCGAAAATGTGTCCGAAGGAACATAACGATGGGAAAAGAATGGCTTCATTTACGCCTATTCACCAGTCCGCTCAAATAACAGTATATAGAATGAGATGCCTGGTATATATTCCCCCTGCTACTCATTTCATCTGTGAATCTGATCTAAATGTCTCACAAAGCCTCTCTCTTTCTCTATCTCCTTCTCGTTCTCCTTGGAACTAGCACATAGGCACACACAGACACAGACCCAGACACACACACACATACACACACACACACACACACACAGTATCTACCATAGCGACTGCCACTTAACGCTAGGGCAGATTCACAGAATGGAAGAGCCCTATCCCTGTCCGCATTCCGAGTAGCTCCGTAATTTAGTATGGAGACACTAAGCCACAAGCCGGGAACCTCAGTTTCTTCCCCACATGCTCATGTATGTACATATAAGTTGTACTACCCCACTACAAGTCCCTCACACACACACACACACGCACACATCTACATGTACATCCCTGCATCCCTGTTACATGAGAGAAAAAGTTTGCACTTATTTCTCCTAGCTCATGAGTCCCAATCTGAATTGCATTATTCCCTTCACATTCAGCCCCTTTCACACTCAAGTAGAGCACGAAATAAAATAAAGCGCTATGACTTGTGCAGTATTTGCTTTTACCCAGCTGTCTAAACGCTCTGGCCCAGCACTAACACAGTTGTGACCATTTAGCGGAATGGGCACACGCACACACATACACAAGCACACACACACACACACACACACACACATACACACAGTCTCTTTCCCCTCACACAAAAGCCTGGGCTCTTACTTTAACAGTCCCTCTAACGTGTCTTCCTCTAAACGAGCCCCATTGCAAATGTCATTAATGGGGAAGAAATTAACAAAAATGCAGGGGACTTCCGCTCAGAGATCGTATCCATCGCCTAAGCACCACCAGCTGGGAAGTGAGCAGCGTACATGGGGAAGGCTCTCTCAGTCAGAGGCGGAGGAGGCTGGCTCTAAACCCCCGTCGGAATTCTTATTCATGTGTGTCCCTCCTTTAAACTGCGTGGCCACGGTCATAGAGAAAATGTAGTGTGAAGCACTGTGGCAGGAGCAGTGGTGGCCGTGGTGGCCGTGGCGGCGGTGGCGACGACGACGACGAAGACAACGACGATGGAGGAGGCAGTACCTATACGAAAATAATTTCTTCCTAGCCCTCACTCCCCCCTACTCTCTCTCTCTCTCTCTCTTTCCTTCCCTCCCTCATTCCTATGCAGATACGAGGCATAAAGAAGACGATTAAAGACATGCTTGAGCCATTTTATGTTTTACTACAACAGTGCGGTTCCTTTCTCACACATAGACAGCTCACATTTTCCCCGTAGCTAAGACCCTTCCGAGTGTATCCTTAAGTAAGTGATGATGGTGTTGTAACAGCCATAATTAAGACTTCCCCAAGCATACGGCAAATTTCATTAATGAGTTGCAAACTGCTTGAATACAAATCGCCCGCTATCCTCCCTCTCCCCCGCATTACACACACGTCGTCCCACAGCTCCTCACAGCCACCCGCTTTCTCACTCGCGCTCTCAACAGTTCCACCTCCACTTACCCAGACGGCTTACACACACACACACACACACGCACACACGCACACACAAGCACACACACACACACATGCTCAACTAAGGACTTTCCCTTGTGAGCCAATGGCTCGGCATCCTCCGCGAATAACATACTCAAACTCATTCCCTCCCCACTTCTCCTCAATCAGAGGTCTACATCTCGCTGACTGAGAAGATGCGAGCGAATACTTTAAGCTTGCTCCAAGCTACTTACACGTCGGACTGGGTTAGTTCAATTCCCATATAGCAATAAGACCACCCAATGTTCCGGGCACGTCCTATTACTCTCACCATTTTGATGCTACAACGAGCAGGCCCAAGGGACAGTACAGACAGACCAACTAGTAATCATTACCATGACGATTATCACAATAATTTCCTTTGGCTAATCCCAACCTTTTTTTTGTGCCTACCAGCATACACGCGAACCACAACACGGGCAATTTCAATGTTAACAAGGAGCTCCCTCATGGTGTGTCCCCTTTCTTCTCCATTTCCTCACCAACCACTAACTTTCTCCAAATGATCACCAAAGCCAGTGAGCCCACTCGCCGTAATGACCAAGGGCCTCCATAAAAAGGGAAGAGAGATAGATAGAGAGAGAGACAGAGAGACAGGGATAAGTGTACTAGGAGGAAAGAGCCCTTGTCCTAAAACCCACAACAGATGTCCCGAGGATATGACAGAGAGGAGAGTTGGGAGTGAGAGTGAGAGTGAAAGTGGGGAAAGCATTTGGCATGTTTGACATTCTTTGGGGTGGTAAATGGTGGAGTAGGATTAACTTCGGCAGCGGAAGAGAGTGGCAGTGGGTATGACGGGCTCGGATGAGAGGAGACAGAGAGGATGTAGCATGTTGCGGGCAAAAGTACCGTGTAAAAAGTGTAAATGGGGGATGAATCCGCACAAGACGGAAGATGGAAGGGATGGTGCGGGAAGTTGGAATTACAGCTCTCTTCCACTGTATTTGAGAGTTTGTGTGTGCGTATGTGTGTGTGCTTGTGTGTGTGTGTGTGTGTGTGTGTGTGTGTATGTGTTCATGTATATATACGGGATTTGTTGGGTCCGTCCATCCAAATCCATGGGTCGGACGGACGAACGGACGGACATGGGTTGTGCGGGATGTGCGGGATGTGACAATAAATTGGCTTGAAGGTATGAATCAACGCTAAATCATTCCACCGTCCACTCCCCCTGCACACTCTTGTTGTGAGGAGGGATACAGGGAGAAGGTTGGGCCTGCACGGAACTCAAAACCCAGGACGGGTCGAAGGGGCATAATAACCCTGGGATACGACGACGACTCCCATGACACAATCATGTTTGCCTAGTATCCCCCCGCCCCCGTTCACGTCCACATCTCACGGGGGCGGAGGGGAATTGGTGGGTAGAGGAGAGGCAGTGTGGTGGGTTGTGATGTGAAATATATGTACCCTACACCGAGTATTTAAGGGACGGGGAAATTATATGAAGAAAATTCATGGCCGGTCCTGCTGCATGGATGTGAGGGTTAGCAATAGGATGAGGAGGAGGAGGAGGAGGAGACGGAGGAGAAGTTTCCGACGAAGCTTGGCGGGTCCACCGTGTTTGCGGCGTGTTTCTGGTCAGCCGGAAATTTTACCGCCGATGTTTATGTGCTCCGCTCGTGAGAGGGTGAGTCTACCCGTATAGGGTGCATGTGTGTGTGTGTGTGTGTGTGAATGTGTGTCTAAGGGCGGGTGTGTAGTGGTAGCCCTGGTGAGCACCAACCAAAACCAAGCCTGGCAAAGTCATTTTCCCATCCGAAGGACCACTCCATGGAAAACACAGCTTGGGCAGCTTCATTTGAGACAGATATAGACACACACACACATACAGCAGCGGGATAGAGTGGCAGAGTGAAGTGAGAAGCTATAGCTCAAGTTGATCGGGAGCTGTTGGGCTCCGGAAGGTCGGATACTTTATGAATCATCGCTCACTTGATATTGGAGAGTTTTGATTTCATGGCCGCTCCCCAAAATATATTCATAGCCCTGACCAATATTGAAGACAAGGAGTAGCAGATGCCACTCAACTGGGTGCAATGTAATAATAGAGATATCAAATGCGGCAGCAGGAAATCCTGGCCGACTCAAGAGCCCCGTAGTAAAAGCGGGAGGGATGGGGACGGCTCTGATTCTTCCTCTCTATCTCTCTCTCTCTCTCTAACTCTTGTGTGTGGATTTTTCCACTCTTTTATACGACGGGGCCAGGCGTGCCACCACCCAAAAGTGGCAAAAAGTCGGAGGAAAGTGAGCTGCGGACTGTGTGGGGGGGTAAAAACTGCGAGGGAGAAAATTCCATTCCTCTCTCCCATTCCCACCGTTGTCGTCGTCGCCGGGGAAAAAAATATATATTGGAAAACATGAAAAACATACACAGTCGTCAATGAAATCTGTCGCTCATCGTATCACTTTTGCCTCGCGTGCCTTCCACACGCTCCTTCTGCTACTGCTGCTGCACCCACTACCACGACGACTACTTCTACTCATGTACGAGTACCAGATCCCCCCGACGAGTCCTACGACGAGAGTCCCATCTCATGTACTCTGTCTAAAGCCCGGACCTCTCTATACACATCCAGTAATAATATGCGATATGACTTGTGTGGCAAGAAGGGATGGAATGAGCATCTGAGACTGGGAACAGGGAGAAAAGACTCACCCCCTCCTCCCCCGATATATATGCGGCTGGTTGGAATTTGGAGACAAATGTAGGATATGAAAGGATGTGAATAGCAGATCCATACTCACTCAAAATTTACTCATTCACCATGAATATGAGAATGGACTCGGCGGCGGAATGAAGAGATTGGCTCTCAAACGGTCCCTCTCTCTCTCTCTCTCTCTCTCCACGGTATGTTCATGACTCCATCTCTCTCTCTCTCTCTCCCGGGCTCAGGAGGCGCACATGATTAGGCGTGTTGAGCAAGACGTGATCAGAGAGGGTGGGGTAATCTCTCAAGATCTGATGATATAAATTTCCCAGTCTTAGTTTCTGGCTGCACATGACGACATTGCAGCACTTTTCCATGCAAATTCTTCACACGCTGATTTGCATAGGATACTGCCGTACATAAACTAGCGTCCCAGCGCCGGCCTTTTTTATCCACAGTGTGCTCTCCTCCTCTCACTCACTCACTCACTCACACCCCCTACATATACATATGCATGCATATACATGCACACCCACAGGCATACACCCACACACGCACACACACACACACACACATATCCACACACACACACACATCCACACACGAACACATGCACACACACACACACACACACATATCCACACGCCTTATAGACTTTGTTAGTTAGTCCTCCTCTCGTCCATTCTCGACTCTACCACCACAGCTCCTTGGTTCGAAAAGGAGCAGTAGTAGTGGTAGTAGTAGTAGTGGTGGTAGTAGTGACGGTGATAGTAGTAGTAATAGTAGTGGTAGTGGTGGTGAAAAGCTCGTTACGCGCGCCGAATGTCCTATTCTTTTGTCTGCACCCAAAATTTGCCTCCTCATCTCCTTATGAGCCATTACAGCGATTAGACAATGCCTGTCGCCCGCACATTTCACTCCTCCACCCATCCAGATTTTCGATCGGGTTTACTTTATGCTATATATACACTCCGCCTTAATCTTTTCCTTGCTCCGCCATATCCCACTTCCCTGGCGTAACTTGAGAAGGCCATTTAGTCGACCGCAAGGAGGCGGGAGAATACTTAAATTTGAATCTCTTTGAATTTTACACATCCCCGGCTTAATCCAGCCGTCTCAAACAAACTAACCCTCACTAACTTTCCGTGCCGTTCTCTTACTCTCTCTCTCTCTCTCTCTCTCTCTCTCACCCTCTGTAATGTCCGTGTGATCGAGTGGCACTATCTATAAAATTGAGAGAACGCCTCCGCCCGNGTGGCACTATCTATAAAATTGAGAGAACGCCTCCGCCCGTCCCCACAGATACATATATATATACCGTGCACATACCCTAGCACGTAGAAGTCATTCACACACACACACACACATACATGTATATATGTAAGCATATAAATGCATATGTGTCTATATATGTGACGACAGAGGATGTGAGGCTACGAGCTACCTTATTATTCAAATATACCCTGGTCATACGTTCTCACTCTGATTGCTCTCCCCCCAAACTCTCTCTCTCTCTCTCTCTCTGCCCCTGAAGCATAATTGTAAATCTCTTTTACTCTATGACTTTTTCTCCATTGGTGTTTTTTATTCCTGGGAAAAATTGCCAGCTTAGCGATTCTCCTTCCCCGAGAGTTAGAGGGTGAGAGAGGGAAAAGCCTCGGAGCACATGGGTATACACCCTCATATATGCATACATATCCCCATACACACCGGCACCACTCACACCGTCCGAGCTTGTATAACATTCCCATCCATGGAATTTTTCCACACTTAAAGTGTATAGAAAAAATACGCGGGAAGAAACCTAGGCGAGTAAAAGAGACGACAAAGTTAGCAAAGGGAGGGAAAGAGAGAGAGAGAGAAAGTGTGTAATAGGGAAAGCTAGAGACAAAGGGACGAGAGGCCGCCGACATGTGTGGCACAATGTATTCTGTGAGAGCTGTAATAGGCAGAGGAGATGTGTAGTGGGTGGTGAGCAGGCGAGATTTACGAACCTATACATCAGCTATAATGTCAGTGCGGGTTGCTGAGCTTTGAGTCTCACCACTTGCACTTTACAGCCATGGGCGACTCAATGGACTGATACTAAAGAACTATTATCTATCGACACATCCTACCAATTCACAGCGCCCCATCATTATTATCTTCACCTCTACAGATAGAAAGCTAAAAACCAAGGAGCTCAGCTATCACACTATGTGTGTCTGCGTATGTGTGTGTGTGTTACCAATTCACAGCGCCCCATCATTATTATCTTCACCTCTACAGATAGAAAGCTAAAAACCAAGGAGCTCAGCTATCACACTATGTGTGTCTGTGTATGTGTGTATGTGTGTGTGTGAACTCTAACACGGCAAAGAGATCAACAGAGGGGGAGTGTATGTGTGTGTGCAATTGCGTGTGTGTGTGTGTGTGTGTGTGTGTGTGTGTATGCAAGTGTGTGTTACGCTGGTACGCTAAGATTTCCCCCACAGCCATACATATCTGGTCGGAAAAGCCCCCAGTTAGCCACCTAAAGAGAGATATAATAAACTCTTTCTGGTTCTCTATCTCTCGTCACGAGGATGCCCCCGATATGGACACCTTCATCACCCACCACGGCACGGTCTGCTCATCCAAGGGTACAAACTGGACTGGTCACGGGTAGTACAAACATGGGTGGCTATATATGGGAAAGATTCGCGCCTTGATCAACACACTACGACTCCTAACTTCCACCAACCCCTCCATATCCTCTATCCCACCGCCACATCAAGAGGCTAAGAGAGAGTGAGAGAGAGAGAGAGAGTCCTGCCATATCTGGAGTAAAATCTGAACCCACAAATAAGGCTGCGAAGAAATAACGTAAGTCATTGAGCCAAACCTTGGCTTTTATGTCAGAAGAGCGGAGAGGGTGGGCGCGGGGACAGAGAGACACACTCGCATATGACGCTGTGCGGGAGGACATTGGATAGTCGTGTTAGTAGTAGTAGTAGTAGTAATAGCAGCATATGAGGGGAAAATACGGTGGTAACCCCGACCACGACGACGACGACGACGACCACCACCACCTCTGCTATGGCCACGACTATCCTCTATGCGCAATGAAATTTTCACGTGTGCTTGCAACTCTTCCGTAACCACCAGCCAATTTACTCATCACTTTCGCTCCTCCGAGTCTGTCGTCAGCAGAATGCCTTATCACAATTTTCCCTATACCTACACCTACCAACACCACCACCACCACCAACCACCTCTCAAGGCCCCGGCCTCTCAGTCAACAAACGTGTCGGCTCAGATGTGTCTTCTTCCTCGTCAGTTCCTTCCGTTTTTTTTTGTGTGATCTCCCTCTCTCCCTTTCTATTGCTACTCTTCTCTTCCGCTTCCCTCCCACAGTCAAGTCCACCCTTATCATCATCATCATCATCATCATCATCTCTATCCAAACAGTTACAAACAAAACTGCCATTGGGATTAGGGATATAGTCTGGCAGGGCACTCCTTTATCGTCCCTAGTATTTCCCACACATACTCATAACTTACGGCTCATATGTAACCCTTCCGTCCCAGTGCTCTCCGGGAAGGCTTCCCCTCATCTAACTAACTGCACAATTATGTCCCTCACAATTTAGGTCCTTCACCGAATGACCCCGCTTTCTCCTTTTCACGTTTCGAGCCACCGGATTTGAGTAAGTCATGTGGTGGCTCGCAACGTGAGGATCCGAACGACGACGCTTCCATCCCCGGACCGCCACCACCATCACCACCACCCTACTGACAACTATATCCATGACAATATCTTCGACTAGCACGCACGCACTACTCAAGTCGACGACAACGACGACGACCACTCAAACTGAATCTCGGAAACGGAAAAATTGAATAGAGAGAGAGAGAGAGAGAGAGAGACACGTCGGAAATCTGAAAAAATATCTAAACAAATCACTGTGATAACAATGGAGAAGTTTACTATATACTGGCTGCGGTATCCGTCGCACAACAGCCCACATAGTGCGGCTACTTATCTGCAAAGGAACCGAGACGAAACTTAAGCCGCCCGCTCCCACTGTTTGACTCTCTCTCTCTCTCTCTCCCTCCTCTTACGTACGCGTCGTCGGCGACACTAATAATAAATCTTATGGTAAACAAGAAAGTTGCTCATAGTCATTGTCCTAAAACTCCCCATGCATTATGCGATACGGGGGCCTATTTAAAAACACAATTCTACCAGCTAAGCATAAAAGATGATGAAGAACAGGAAATGAGGTCAAAAAAGAGGGGGGAGGGAAAAACTGATCTTAGATCAGAGCAGATCTCCATTATTTTCTCCGTTTTCTTTTCCTCACACACACACACACACACACACACACACACACACACACACACACACACAATACATGCACTTCACCCTCCCCAGAGCACACAGAAGTTAACCTTGGGCCCAGGACACGACGGTCCTCACACAGGACGCTATGTGCTCTCAGTAAGCTTATTTTTCCCAAAAGTTTTACTTCCTCCCGCAGAAGAGGACGACGTGTCACAAACAAGAATTTACTTCCTCATGAATTTATGTACACACACACACACACACGCGCGCGCGCGCGCAAACAAACACACATACATAAATACCCACTCATTACCCCTGGCTGCCTATACTGATACCCTGGAGGCACACACAAATACGCATACAAATGCACGCAGTCGTTTACACATAACTGCTCACATAAACAAAAGTACGCCCACCAACTCATCAACACTCTCAGTCAGACAAAGGGAAACCGCCGTGTGTGGCTATGATATGCTCATGAATGAGGACAACTCTCAGTCAGTAGTAGTGAGCTGGACGACAGAAATTAGAGCGACATTACCCGTCGTCCATTGGATTCTCCACCCGCGGATGCAGGCATTTCCCACGGACAGAGTAAGAGGCAGAGGGGATGAGTCGCAATCGTGACGTCATCCCGTGTCATCAGGAGCAACGGAGGGGAAGGATGTTATATGCATTTTGTTATGCATTCTCAGCTGCCCGCTCGGCACACGCCATTGTTGCCGCCGCCGGTCCCTATCCCAAATCCTTACAATCAATCTTGATCACTGTTCCCATCCACTCCTCTCTCCTCATTTCTCCCCTTAAAATCCATCCCTATGCTATGGCTATGCTCAAGAAGGGACGGACGGGGTACAGCTGAGCTCTCCCAACATGACTGTATACCTTCAGTACCACCTCGTGTGTCGCCTCACTTCAGTTTCCTCCAATTAGCCCACCCCAGCCCGTAGAAGTTTCGAAAAACAATATTTTGGCAGTGTAAATACTTGCTGGGCTGTAATCAAGCAAGTTTTGTTGAAGAATTATTAATCCTTTTAATTCAAAAACTCCTTTCAGTTCCACGTCAGTTGGACGAAATGTTTGCGTTTATTTAAGTAAGTGTGCGTTTATTCGTGAGTGTGTGTGTGCGTGTGTGTGTGTGTGTCTGTGAAAACTTGTGAGAATCTTTAACAAAGGATCATGGATTGTGTGTGTGTGTGTGTGTGTGTGTGTGTGTGTATGTTGGAAATAGCACAAGTTCCCCATCACTTATCCCTCCCTAAAAGTTTAGGAGTAAAAACATTAATTGATGATTGCTGATAATTGAATGAAATACGGTACGACTATATTCCAAGTCAAATTGATTTTACACTGATTTCTCCTTCCCCTCCTCATGTGACGGAGCATTTATTTTCAACCGTCTCCGCTCATATATGGAGGAAGTCGTCGGAGTCTTGGCGCTACACGGATTCACCAGAATGGGTAGATTCAGGATGAGGCAGTATGGATATATAGTGTAGTATAAGGAGGATGAGGAGGATGAGGAGGAGGAGGAGGAGGAGGAGGAGGCAATCAAGGAAATAAGGGGAAAAGGTTGGAGAGGAGGAATCCAATAATTTCCAAATAGATCTTTGAGCAAGAAAGTGCCGTAGGAGGGAGGAAATTTTCTAGAGGGAAATAAAGTTAATAGGAAATGAATACCCTTGTTTTCCGAGCTTCTCTGTAGCCATTGCTAATTTCTTAATGTTAATCACATATCAGTTGAACCTAATCAGAGTGGAAAACTGGGAGAGAGTGAGGGACAACGAGAGGATACTTTGTACTTTGGTGTCCGCAGCCATACATGTATATTGTGCATAAGGGGAGGATGAGGTATGCATGTGGGCGAGGAAGAGGGATGACGACACACACACACATACACAAACACACACACACACGCACACACACACATACACACACATACACACAAACACACACACACACAAAACAGACCAGACCAGGGTGAACTAACCGTCCGGAGATAAAGGCTCTCTCAGTTCTATAAGTATGCCCATAGCTCAATGATGAGGACGATACACCAGCACACACAACATGAATGTACATATATGTACACATACACATTCATCTCCCCAGCAGCTTGGAGCCACAACAATCCCGGGCCTTTCCACGGTGAACTAACTGCTACTGGATGTATACTACGTATGCTCGTATACATATACACACACACACACAGCGGAGATCCTGCACATGAGGATTAATATGTCGGAGATAACTCTTTGTG
>WJFA01004214.1:0-11126 GCA_009870155.1 Pseudobourletiella spinata | reverse complement strand
CGACAGGAATTGAGTCACACCGACCTGTGCGCCTGTACCATAGTTCACACAAAGACACACACAAATTCTCGTCCTTTGGACTGACGCCTACGAAGGACGAGGTGCTTTCACATTTCCTCACAGATTCCATGAGGTAAATCGAATTGAGTAACTAGATTGCGGGATTTCATCCTTGGGAAACCTAGTCTTCGATCTTTTAAATATTCTTAGGATGAACCTTTATTATTATTGCCCTTCACCTTTTCACATCTGCGTAGAGAGGCTAACGGCAGGAGTTTGGAATGATGTGGTCCGAGTCTGTGTAGATTCCAGTTTCAGGAAATTTTCACCCCCAGTACAGCGTTGGGTTTTCACGTGAACGTGATTATTGTATATGTATTTTCCCCTCATGCGTGAATGATGATTTCTTATTTCGTGGTCACTTTGAACACAACAAAAGAAATAACAAAGACTGTGCAAAAATACCGCTTAGGCACCTGAGAATTCACCCGGAATAACCATCCCAGATATTTTAGGAAGAACAAATTAAGTGAATTCACAGCTTTCACAATTTGCACAACGCCGTATTTTCGACATAGTTACGCATGCCTGTGTGCATTCATGTTTCGAGTTATTTGCCTGACTTATACCCGGAAGGAAAGGCGAGGAAATACAAAGGATGAGCAGAGAAGCAGTTGTTGGTTGTACACGTGAGCAGAAGCGTGGTTATTTACCATATCCGCCCGTGGCTACATATGTTCAAAAGACGTTGTACTCATTTTTCTACAATGCCGCGGGTCGTTCCACGACTACTGACGCATTAGAGCGGTATTTAGAGAGTCATCATGCATTAAAAATGGGCACTCGTAAGGAGGGGGGTGATGTCATGTCCTAATTACTTGAGAGCGCGATTACAGATAGGAATAAAATAGTCAGCAGAGCAGCTAGAGTAGATGAGACCCTAGGCCTTCAGTTAATGAGATGCTGGGGCGGGCTTTTGTCAAAGAGGCTATAGCGGTAAACTGAATTTGTGTTTGCTCGCTTTCTCGCTCGCCGGTTCGCATCCTTGCATGAAGAGGAGGACGACATGAACGTTACCGCTCACAAGCGATGAGGACGATTATTACGAGTATTTCATGCCAATTTCCTCGCCTTTCGCCCAAACTGCATTGGGGGAAGATTAAAATTATACACACAGAGCTACCGTCATCCCAGTTGAAGTCAAGTGTGAAAAAGAGAGGACAACTTGATGGCAAAAGGACTTGGGTTCACTGAACTCCAGCGCTATCTGGACACAATTGTATACTCAGCACCATTAAAAGCACGTGGAAAAAACCATCAAAATCACGGATTATTTTTGAAAAAAAATGACATTACAAGAGCCAGGGTCTCCGAAAAATCCCAGACACATGCCTATTTTAGCCTACGTTTTATAAAATCTTGAAGGATCCCATCATAAATTATTGAACTGTATGCCTGTCGAGCATTGGTGGTACTGATTGTGCTACGCTTGGATTCATCCATATATTTTTAACTGAGCATATGCCAAGTGCACTTAAGGCTCAATTGAGGCTGGTCCGGTCCAGCATCTACTCAGACTCCACTTCCAGTTTTCATGTTGTTCAGTGAGCTTCAAGTGTTGTTGCTCCATTCTTGTATTTACAACAACTCGAAGATCAGTCACGCATCTACAGAATGAGCAATAACTGAGGCTGCAAACTGCGCAGCGAAACTTCACATACAACATTGGGCTTCTTAAAGCCCGTTAACTTCCTCATGTATCCATTGCATTTGGGGGGCTTAGTAGTCAAATTCACCACTTTAAGCGAGGGTCATGATTTCTCCTACTGTGGGCTTTCCCGTCCATACCCGAGCACACAAAACTGACTGAGTGAGACATTCCGTTTGTGTGCGAAAGACAGTACTTCCACTCAATGAATTACATAGAAGACTTATTACGAAAGAAAATTCATTGTGCTCTTCGGGCTATGTCATACCCGCAAGGCTGTCAGAAGCTTTCTAGGACGGGGAAAACTGGAGAAAATGGATAATGGCTGAGAAGTAGGGGGAAACTCAACTGTAATGGTCCTGATGCTCCTATTACCGCATTCAAACGCGACTTAAGTTACTCGTCCATATACTAAAAGCTGGATGGGTGTGAAGAGGGGGAAGTCGATAGCGACAGTTTGATTGCGAGCCCAGTGTTGTCCGCGCGCGCGGATGTGCATTGTGAGAGGAAATAGTCGTTTCAGTTCCACCATGAAAAGGATATATTATTTCTATACACACAGACGAAATACACACCTCCTCATGACTGTGGGACTAATGCCGGTTTCGCTGAGCACGTTCCTCCACATCCCATAGTCTATTTACCTAGACCATCCTCCATCCTCCACTGTTTTCACTTCTGAGGATAATCCTCAGGAAAAATCCCCCTTCTACACAGAGCAAACCATCATCATTTACTCCAGATCCCCACATTCCTGTAGAGGTTTCCACCGGCAACGCAGGAGCCGCGCATACGCTTAGACCTGCGAGCTATTTAAAGCGCTTATATATGATTATTATTGCCGCCGCATGAGAGCTTTACGCAGGCAGAGAGGAAAAAAATAAGTTGAGAACGATCCTCCTATTGTCCAAATAGGAATGAACCGTAGCACAACAGTGGAAGCCTGCGGAGTTTTCAGACGTTGGCGGGTGATGATATTGTATGTGGAGGCGATGGTATCATTTTCAAGACCAAAGGCAACTAATACACCGTGGTTTTCCAAAGAATTCACTACCGCATGCTAGTATCACTCAAACAGTGTCCATTAGCCGGCAGACCAAACTTTGAAACGATTATGGCTTCGCATTCTTGCTTCACAAAACTCAGAGAGAGAGAGAGAGAGAGAGAACCCGCCCAGCTTCAGAACCAACACCGCTGCTACCACAGCCACAACAATGTTGAATAAGGTATTCCCTATAATACTGGTATTGTACTGGCTACGCTTCACTACCGATCACTCTACCCATGCCTTACGCTCAAAACTGATAGAATGGAACAATTGGTTGTCTTTCTGTAAGTGCGTACAAATCAATCTACTACTACTACTACAGACTACCAAAACCTACAGCCTAAAGCTGTACTTGACTACTGCTGCTGTGGAAAAGCTAGATTAGTGTTGCTCATCGCACTGAACTAATGGAGTTGATTCCAATCCAGTTCGCATGCTTGCAGTGGGTGCGGCGAGGGGTGAGAGCGGCGACTTTCGTTTGTAATTCCTGGTTGCTACTTCAGTTGGATAATGGCTGCCTACGAGAAGCTATATGTACGAAAAATAAAATGGGATAAATTTGGGCGCAAAAGCGGATGCAAAAGATGGGGTGGGCTAGGGTGGACATGAAGATGTTGGCGGACAGCATAAGTTCAATTCGACGGCTTTCAAATGCAACATACCATTTGACTGCAAGTTCCTCTCAACTTTATTCCAGAAGTTTTCTTACATGTCCAAAAGAGTACGATCTGATTACAGGGTAGCAAACTATGGAAGAATTTGAAATTCAAGAGGGACACTTGTGTAACCTGTCTAAGTGAGCATCGAAATGCGGTGGCAGCATTCCATGCGTACTGTTTACACGCTGTGTATTTCAGCTGTACGGTTCAATAGTCAGAGCTCTGCGCGGCAGCTGGGTTCTGTGTTCCGTCGGATGCGCTACGTGCTCTTTAATACGGGATGGAAATATTTTTTAGGCCATCGCATAACCACGGGATGGAATCTACCAGAGAGCACCCACGAAATTATCTTTACCATATGAGATGTAGAGGTCTACAATCTAGATACCATAATACAAATGACGTTACTTTAAGGCAAAATATAATCCCGTCAGGACGTAGCTGCGTGGTTTCAAACTGTGACATTCTCGCCTCACCCCGGAGGATTCAGCTAAAACCGGTCAAATAAGGTGCGATCGAGATGATTCATTGTGATTTTGATAAACTCCGCTCACACTGATTTTAAATTACTACGACTCAAGCCTGCTTGCAATTTTTTAATTACCAGCTGAGCTTCAATTTCTTTTTTTAACCTTCCGTATAGGCGCAAGCACCTAAATAACATCCTTGTCACTATTTGTAATGTCGCTACATCCAGTACTAACTAACATAACCAGAGTTCATGAGTGCTTTTTATGATCTTGTGGGAAGGAAATGATTTTGAGCTCATGTGGGGAAAAGAATCCTGAATATGTACTGTGAACTTAAAAAAATGAGAATTATTCGTTACGTGGTTTTTCTCCCCTCCATTGCATTGTATCATTTTGAGCATCAGTTAAAGAGAATATTGAGAGTAGTATATTTTGTTTGCTGGAGCCAAGCAAGTTGTCTAGTTAAAGTGACAAAAGAATCAGAAGCTCTTACAGGAGTAATCGTATAGAGTGGCATAATAAGAGCATGAACAAAACAGTGGGAAATTCAGGGGTAGTTTTCCGATTTTCTTGGTTATGTGGTTGATGCCGGTTAGAGCCTGTAATAAAACTTGAGTTTGCTCTCATAGTTTATCAACATTGGAAAATTCTGTTAGTACATTAGTGACGTCAGCGAACTTCTGGGTGTTCTTGGAGGAAGTAATGATTGTGAAACTATCGCAATGCGGTGTACATGTATGTGTGCATGTGAACCAACTAATAATATTGTAATGGAGCTAGAGAAGAAGTCCTGACTATTGAACGTTGAAAATCTTCTAGTATGAACTGTTGCGGTGGTAAATGTAAGATTTAGGAACGAAGATAGTCTATTCGAAAAAAAAATGTTTCCATACTTTCCATTGTTTTATGTTTGACTTGTTGGTGGATTTAGACAGTATTACCTGCCCCTCGTGACTCTCAGAACTAAGGATAAACTTGAAGTTAGGTCTTTTGGGCCGCAAACTAATTTTTACCATTGCTTCAGTGTGTTATTCGGTTACTTACACTGAGCCGTATATGTAATTTGTCATCACTTTAGCCTGCCCGAAAGTGAGTCAATTGGAAATTTACATAACTGTGTAATGTAATGTACCGAGAAACCAGTACTTCTGGTCAGCGTAAGAGTTGAGGGTCGGGACACTCGACGACTCGACTGCGGTTTAGAAAACATGTTCGCTGTAGAGAGAGAGAGAGAGAGAGAACCAGGTGTGTGGGACGATTATCAGGGTTCAATTAGTACAAGAGCATAAATTTCTTAATGAAGATCCCCCGTTACATACTATTCTTAGTACTAAGACACCGGTCTCCTTGATACCTTAATATGAAGATATTGCTAAATTCTTAAAGACATTCTCTATTATGCACATTTCTTCCTATTTATATTTACTGCCTGTCATCTTTGAGTGTAAAGATTGAATGGTGCTGAGTGGGCATGATTTGAAGTCGAGGAAGAATGACATCTGAATTATTCCTCACGAAAGGGAAAAATCCACTGTACTGAAGCTCTTCGTATCACTAAAGACGATTTGTTGAAATAATTTTAGTGGCTTAAGCTAAAAATCCGCCTTGATTTGAGAATAAGGTTAGGCTGTCCATCAAAAGAATGACAAGACGGTATTTAATGCCAGAAGAGTAGGCTCGAAAATAATTTTATGCGAATCGGTGCGAAAGGTCTACCAACAGCAATTCCCTTACGTAACCACCTTCGATGTGCTATGTGGGAGGTTTGAGTGGATTCTGGAGTACATGAAATATTAAAGTTGGAATTTACCCGCACGTCTCAAGCTTGCACTTGTTTTGTAACAGGGATCCCGTATAGGTCACTTCACCTGCGGACGAGTAGCTCCTGGTGGTTCTCAATGGGCCCAATGCAAAACTCCGTCGTGAGTCACAGATTTTTTTGCGCTAGTCGTCAGAAACTTTATACTCGCGTCCACGTGTACATCACTGTTATCCACCTTGCAGAATCACCTGACTGATGTCACCAAGTGGGCTACTACGAGCAAATGTTTAGTACGTAACACGTGAACGTACGTCCAGCTAAATGATAGGAATAAAATTCATATGGAGGAGCTGTTCAACACTATTGGGTGGGGATTTTCGGCAAATCAGCGTAATGTTTATCATGAAGTGGTTGACGGTGTGAAGTATTCTTACACTTCAATATTACTACTATTGCTAGTAGTAAGATTGGATTTGGGGTAGCTACGATCAAGCTTTGAAGAATCGAACGGGAAGAGCAACTACGTGAAATTGAGAAGGCAGATGATAGTTTGTTGCTGCTATCTTTCAGTGGGTCTGATGCATCCAAGTCGTGTTCAGACTCTAAAGACGCAATGTCTTAGTCCCTCGAATTTGAGCGAACAGGGTGGAAGTAAGCCTTTTCCCCTTCTGGAGCGGATAATGTGGTTTTAGTGTGAACTTTATATGATTACAATTCCCTTGTGTATAGGCGAGCGTCTCTAGTCACTGCGTAAAGTGGCCATGTTTTAAAAGTTCAGGGCAGTGACCACAACTGTCGTCTAGTGTATGGTTATAGGGTACACAGGTTATACGATTTACGTATGTACGTTTCTACTGTGTGGATCTGAAGGTCCACTACCAGACGGATGACAAGTGTTCCAGCAACAAGCACTATAGCAGTATTGGTAGCTGACAGGGTTGAATAGGTGGCAGAGTCAAATGTTAAAATAATTTACACCGTCTGCCCATTTCGGCGACTACTCTAGAGTAATTTCAAAGTTGGGGTCCAGTTCAACTGTGTATGTATGCTGCTGGCTGAAGATTTGAACCGCTCGAATATTGGGTACTGAAGCGTGGTGGAGGGGAACCCGCTCTGTTTCGTTTGCACTGAGTTGGACACAACGTAGTGTGGTGGGAGAGAGTCCTGTCAAAGGTTTGAACAAATGCAGGTTGTACCTGACTGTTCGAAGTTCAGGGCTGTACTGGTGCACGAACTGTGCAGGAATCGGGAAGCCTCCTTGGATTTCTTACGTGAGGATGCCAAGCCTTTTTTCCTCTATAGTTACAAATTAGCAGCACTCTGCAGTCACCCTCCACCCGTCTGTATATCTGTGAGCGTTCAGTGCTCGTGAGCTACTGCCGATGGTTTCTCTCTCCTGTGAGCCGCCGTGAGAGTCCACATTCAACTTCCAGCAGCTTTCCAGCATATAATGTGTGTGTGCGTTGGGAAATGGAGTTATAGTGACGGCATCGGAACGTTATATAGATAGTTTCCCTTGCACTTGCTGCTCGCCTTCGCCGCCAGTCTCGTACGTGTGCTCGCCTGGCTGCCTCCCTCTCTCCCTCCGTATCTGTCAGAAGTGAACAAACTGTATGTAGTTAAAAAGCTGGCGCTCCAATTCGCCAAAAGACTCAAAATAACTCGAGCAGATGAGTCCTAACCTCATCTACAGCATCCTGGCCGCTCGAGCTACAACCTTTAAACTTGACTTTTCCACACAGGATCGTTAAGATATATGTCATTTTTTTCCTTGTCAACTTCATACATGAAATCCAGAGTCATTGCGTATTCAGGTGGGCCCTCTGTCAGATTGCAGCACATTTCACCCTTATTTACTTCACCGTCACGCGAGGTTCCTGTATTAATGCTCTTCACGCCAGTCCCCTCCTTGCCTTAATGCTTCCGATCTTCCGCAACCGCAGACGCAATTGCATCTAATTATAATAAAATCCTTCTTCCAATACACTTAACTGGCTTTCGAACATGTAGACTCTCAGACTCATACTTATACTCTATCTATATTTTGAACTTGTATATGTTCTGTTCATCAGAAGTGTGGAAGTGAAACGGTGTATTCCGGAGTGAGGGGGCGGTGTGGAGGCTCTTACGTGCGTGTTAATTGCAAGGGAGCGTGCATAAATTACGTAACGTGTTTGGGGTGGGTGGTCCTTCTCGAGACCCTGTTACTGTCCATTTGAGTCCATGTTACGAAACGCGTTACTGCTGTAGGTAGTGGGTCATTTTTTAATTTCTTGTGTTACTTAATTTAAGCTATTTAAGCACGCTCCCCAATAGTGGGAAGAGGCTGTCAGCACTCAGCAGCGTGTGGAGCGAGCAGAATGCACGTGTTAACACGATGGAATGATCATCATATGGGTAACAAAGGAACGGTGAAACAGAATTTTGTTGGGTTAGTTTCCTTCTCCTGCCCCAATGTATTGTTGATTACAACTACAACTGTGTTTATGATCTCTAGACCGACCAACATCGACGTCCCGTATGTATGCACAGAATTTGTGGAGGCACATGTTGTGCCGGCAAAACTGCATGCGTTATTGTCAGCTCGTCCCCGTACTAAAGATGCGGAAAAGTTAACGACCTTTTACATCGAAGGACTTGTCCTACCCGAGTCGGCTTCTCTTCTCAGCTGTTTCACATAAGTCGAATGTGTAAGGAGAGACAACATTTACGTACGCGGTGCAGTGAGTGAGCCAGGCTGGTGCTCCAATGTTGGAAACTTGGGTGAAGGTCAGTTTCAGATTTCATGGCGACACCGGGTAGGAAATATCAGTGGAATATAGTGGTGTGACGGAAATAACAAGACTTTGCGCCGCAGTTTCTTACATATGTTCGTATTATTATGATAATAATATCGTACACCGCGTATTCATGCGACTCCGCCGCCACGCTTGGCATAATGAGAAAGGGAGAAGATTTCTTCGCACAGTCTGCTCTGCGTTGCAACTTTGCACATGTCTTCCTCCACATGGGAATTCTTCCATTTCTAAGCCAAAATTTGGCGCATTCCACGTAGTTTTTTCACGATAAACTTTTATGACTTCATCCCATGCTCGAACAACAGGTGCACCCGAGAGCTCTTCAGGACAACAAGAGCCACGGCTGGCTGTGTGGGAAAAGAAAACGGAGATAAGAGCATGGAGATGGTAGACACTGTGAGAATGAGACTGTAGAGAGGTATTACGGACCTCAACCGAGTATGAGCGGAAAATGAAGTATTGATAACTGTTTCAACTGAAGAAGTCGTTTTCCAGAGGATTCATACGCCAGGGTAGTATGCATACTCATTAAACGTGGGAGAAAATTTCGTGGGAGAGTTTATTCCTACGGTTATGTAATTAGTAGGGCAGCGACCGAAACTTGAGAAGTCAATAAATGAGAGAACAATTCATGCTTATGTCCAGGAAAAAAACAACTATTTCATCAATGACATATCAGTGGAAACGTCTAATCCTCGTCGCGCTCCCTATTGATGACACCATGGTGGATGACACGAAAAACGAATTAGCGGGACAGCAATTATTGAGAGTATCTTAATCTTGAAATCAACAAGGAAGTCAACTTTGCGGTTCAAGTTCTGTTAACTATTAAAAATTCATTCTGAAGACACAAAATTTCGTTCTATTAACCTACAGTAGGCAGGTTTATAAGGTTGGATTGATGACTGTCGAAAAGTGTTTTTGCTTGTCTTTGAGCTTGTGACCGCGGTTTTGGGCGCAGCTGTGAAACTTTTGGTGGTTATTTTGCTTGTGAGAGTGTGGATAATAGTCGTCTCGGAAAAGTTCGTAGGTAAGAAGTGTGCGGATACCGAAAAAGGGTGAAAAAGGTGAGTTTTGAGTGGGGATCGAACTCATGGACGCTATCGTGAATGTGAACGATTGTACTAATTCGAGTATACTGTGGTGGCGTAGTGTAGGGGGCAGTAGCGCAAGTTATGCAGGGTTGGGTGGAAACCCATGGTGCAGTGGGAAAGGCGTAGAGAATGGAGGGTGGCGGAGGCGGAGGCAATCAGCTATGGGAGCATTCGTATATTACGTCAACAGGAGGATGGGTGGGTGGGTAGGGGAAATGTTTACGTTGTAACTTTCACCCATGTTAAAGATTAACATATAAACTGTTACGTACGAGGTGGGTGGGTCAGAAATTCCCGAAAAAGTGGTCGTGATGTATGATCGATCCCTATGCTCTCTCAGTGATTGCATGTTCTTTATATCCTGTTGTCAGGCTTATTCGTACCTTTTTTACAGTTTAAAACCACAATTTATTGGAATTTCAAGTAAATGCCTGTAGAAGCTGTTACAGGTTACAGTTGTCTCCCATTGAGCAGTTGATATTAGTCCAAAATGTTTCAATGTCGGTGAACACGATAAGGAATTTTGGAATGGCTCTTCTGAAATGATGTGGGGTTCCCAGTAGTGCAAAAATAGTGGAACTTCTGTGCAGAATTAAAAAGTTGTGTAAAAGGTGTCCTTAAGAGCAAAAAATCATAATTGAAAAACATGAGTTTAAGTAATACCAGCTCATTCTACTGCAAAATTGTCTGTCATCTTAATTCAGCTAACTGATGCTTACCGGCCGCAATTTACCGATGCATTAATTTGGTGTAAACAATCAGAGTGTCAATACCTTTACAGCCTACGCAGCAAAAGAATGTTGTGAGAACCGAAAACATGTATTTGAGGCAGCTGACCGAATAATGCCGAAGACGAACTTGTGAGTTTTAGTTTTGAGTAACTTTAAGAAGTTTCGACCTGAGTGACACGGGTAGTCTGAAATTTTGGAAGCTTTGGTGCCAAAAGATTCCTCTCGACAAGTACTTTCAGAAAATGGTACCGCTCTGTGATCACTGGTGCCGGAGATACAGGGTAAAATATGGAATTTTTTGATTATTTTTTTCTGAAAATCGGGTTAGAATTGTCTCAGAAAAAAGAATCGATAGTTTAATCTGTATCTCCGGTAGCAGTGATCACAGGGCGGTACCATTTCCTGAAAGTACTCGTCGAGAGGAATCTTTTGGTACCAAAGTTTCCAAAATTTGAGAGTACTCGTGTCACTCAGGTCGAAACCTCTTAAAGTAACTCTTTAACATTGACTTTATGCTTTGCTTGCAACTCCAACAAGCTTGTAACTTCCATGGTAGATACGTCATGTCATGTGATACTGAAAAAATCCTTCGTTCTCTTTCCTTCCTAATTAGGATAATATTTTGTATTTGAAGGATTTTTTGAGAAAGTTGCGGTCCTGAGGTAGGATGTTGGAACACATTTGTCCGCGTTTACACAATATTTTACGGCAGTGAGACACTACCATAGTAATAATCTCTCAGTGAACCCCTTGGGTATATTTAATAGGAAAGATTTGCTAGTTTTTGTATGGAGCTTGCCGCATTCCTATTGGAGAGCTTATTAGTTCAAGCGGGTGGTTAGTGAAGCCAGGTATA
>WJFA01004213.1:0-11128 GCA_009870155.1 Pseudobourletiella spinata | reverse complement strand
ACCATCATCATCATCATCATCATCATCATCATCCTCATCATCATACCCACCTCCCCTCACTCAGCTGCCATATGCCATTGGCCCGTGCCAAATATTCCACTCTGTCGTATATATTAGTGGATTCCGCAAGCCCGGGATTTCTGGTCAGCCGGGTGGAATGCTCGGCCGGAAACTACGATATCATGGGAGCGGTAATGGGGACCAAATGGCAGTCCGCGGAGGAGTAATGGGAGATTCCACATGGAGTCCCACATTATTCTCTCTGTCCCTCACTCACTCACGCTCTCTCTTCCCTTCCCATCCGTATCCTATAGTACACTCCGAGTACCAGAGTGTAAATCCGGGAACAATGGGCCTAGTTTTAAAACTCCCACCACCGAAACCCTACACACACTCTCACCCCTCCCCAACCCCCTCAGTTCAATTAAACGGAAAAATGAAAGAGCCGATTTTAAGGCACATTTTCCATTACCCAACCCCGTCCTATCTCCCCCCCCGCCATCCACCCCCATTGCATCATCATACGGGTTGGAGAGGCGGCCAGAACCCGAGCTGTGTTCAGCAAGAGGAGGCGGCGGCGGCGGCGGCGGCGGAGAAGGCAAAGACGACGAAGGGGAGTTGGAGCCAAGAAGGTCGTGAACACTCATTGGAAATTCCTCCAGTCACCCGCCACAATGGGCTTTTGTACTAGCAATGGCCGTGGTGGTAGTCGTAGTTGTAGCAGTTGTATAGTTGTCCCAGTGTAGAATATAGCACTGCCATTGTAGTCGCTCAACTCCCCTTGCCCCCTCCTCCTACAAAAGCTCAGCTCACTGCGTGCGTAGTAGCGTGGAGTACGTATAGTATGTGCATACGTATTGCACAGGGTACAACCCCTCACCCCACACATATCTCTCTATACCTAACGGCCTGGAGTGAGTTTGAATGTTCATAAATCAGTAAGTGTAATGTTCTCTGCCTCAGTTTTATTTAGTTCCCGTCTGGATTTAGGGGTTTCCTCCTTCCCAAACTCGCTCGCTTCCTCTCACTCTGACTCTCTCTTACTCTTACTCTTACTCTTACTCTTACTCTTACTCTGCCTCACTCTCCACCCTGGAAAATGTTGAACTAACTTGAGGGCTGGGAAACTCGAGGCAGGTTAGATTCCAGTAGACAGCCTATGAGACAAGAAAAAGGAGAGGGAGGACCAAGGTTGTGGATGAGGATAGCGAGGGAGACGAACTAGAAGATGAAGAAGAAGAAGAAGGACAAAATAACAAAACGAATCCCATTGTGTCCGCAGACCCTCTCTTTCTCTCGCCTACAAACACACACATACACACACACACACACACAGACATACATACATCCCAGCCTTACACATACACTCATACATCCCACTGCAACGTACCACAACACACTACTGCTACGACTAGGGGGAAACTACGGTGGTCGCATCTGAAACTTTTGCTTACAGCTCTTGAGAAGATGAAACTGGATAGGAATTATCCACACATTCAACATCCAGAGTGAGTGAGAGAGCGAGAGAGAGAGAGAGAACTGGAGGGCGAGAGGGAGATAGTGAAAGAGGATACATGAACCAGAGGGTTGGAAACCGTCGTCTAGAAACCCTCGTTTATGTCCATATATTCAAAGATATATGAATTTCCGTAGGAGGGACGAGTGTGTGTTTGTGAGTGTGTGTGTGTGTGTGTGCAATGGCGAAATGACAATGGTTCCCCACCTCGTACCACTAGACACACGTTTATTTACATGTCATATACATACAGAGACGTACACACATTTACCATCCCATGTTATACGGCAATCCTCCGCCGTCACGGCCGCCGCCGCCGCCACCGCTGCTGCTGCAGCCGGTAATACAGTCCAAATCTTTTCTCTTCTACTCCGTAGAAAAGGGGACATTTTGCGTGTGTGAAATGGCTCTCGACGGCTGGGAAGTACGGGGACTACACGTGTGGATGTACATATAAAAGTATATATGTATATTGACGCACAAAGGCAGCACAGACGTACTACTGGTTTTCGCTCTGGCCCTCGCCTGTCATATCTTATGCGGGCATTCAGAGGCACATACACACACACACACACACATGCATGATATGATGAGGCTATTCTGCAAAGAGTTTCGGCCATGTTGTGCGTTCGGCAGTGAATGGGTATGCGACGAATGGAGTGTGTGGTGGATCATAGGANTGCAAAGAGTTTCGGCCATGTTGTGCGTTCGGCAGTGAATGGGTATGCGACGAATGGAGTGTGTGGTGGATCATAGGATATGTGTGTGTGTGTAGGTGTGTGTGTGTGTGTGGGAATGCGTCCGTATGCATGGTAGTGGTAGTAGAAGCGAGACACGGGCACTTTGCCCTTGTAATCGTGGTGGTGAGGATTTTTACCCATTTTTTTTTGGCATGATGCCACTGAGAGTGGGAATCCCCTTCCCTTTCCTCACTCTACCCACTCTTTGTCGTCATTCCCATATTTCCCATTCCCCTTTATCCTGGAGGAGAAGGCATTGCATTGGAGGGTTGTAGCAGGCGGAAAGATCCGAAGAGGTTCCACTGTCTGTGAGCTATTCCGCCTCCACGGGAGGAGAATAAAATCTCGTCCTCCCAGACCCATGACCACCAGCCCAGGCCCCTTCCATGTTTGTGGAAAACTACACAACTTTTCCGATTTGAGCCCAAAATTATGTTTCTCCCTCATTTCTCGCCCCCCTATTACCCGCCGCCTTGCTCTCAGTGGTCTGAAGGCATTGGGAACTTGTGTAGTCCCACACGCACAGCCGCCATTATTGGTCTGAAATCTGAACTGCAATGGCCTACGTGTGTCCGGAGGTGTGGTGGTGTGCATGTGTGCTTGGGTGGCGCATGCATGTGTGTGTTATCTTTGTGAGTGTCTGTTGCATGGTGTGCATACGTGAGTGTCTCTGCATTTTTGTTGGGGGCTTGGGTGCATATGTGTGTGAGTCTGTAGAGCATTTTTGTGTGTGCGTACACGTCTAAGGATGCGGCCTATGCGTGTATGTTTGTGTGTGTGTGTGTGTGTGTGTGTGTGGATCTAGCCAGGTTCATCCCATCTGAAATGGAATAACCTTTGGCATTATCCTCTCCTGGAGGTCAGTAGAATGGGGAATAGGAAAGCATTAGGCTCTGATGACACCGACAGTCTAATTCCGAATAATTGAATCAAATCGGAGGATCCACCGGAGATCCCATTGAGGCTGTGAGATGAGGTAAGATTGACCGGGGACGGTTAGGATTCCAAAAAAGAAAATGACGGAGCTATGAGGCGGCGGTCTCTGCGGATATGTACATAATAAAAATAAAAATAATGATCAAATATAAAAAGAGGATCCACTTATCCCCCCGATGGAAAATTGTGGGAAGACAGGAAAAAGCCTGTGTGTGTGTGTGTGTGTGTGTTCGTGTGTGTGTGTATGCGTCCACCACTCTGAGTCAGTAGTAGTGGGTTAGGGACGGAGCGGAAAGCTCGTGCGCGCAAAATCCTCCTTATTGCCCCCACAAGTCTACGTATAGTGGTAGTCGTTCCAGTAGTCATAGTAATCCCGCCGCGGACAAAATGAGCAGGAATCAAAGGCTATAAGGTTATTGAAGAGAAATGAAAGAGGGGGAAGAAGATGTTGAAAGCAGAGGGAATGGAACTGGGTCGACTCACACACACACACACACACACACACACATACATACACACAAGCACACACACATACATACACACGACCCGGGAAATTCGAAACTTTCAATTGAACTCCAGGACGCACCCCCGTGGATAGTAAAAAGAACTGAAGTAAGCAAAAGTGGGGAGGGGAAGCTGCCGTGGAAGTAGCATGAGTAATAATATAGTTTCTCCATTCCCCCACTATAATCTTCTAATACTTTCCCACCCCACCCCCTCCTTTCTATTTATCTTGCCTTTGTGGACAGGCATTACCAGCGGCCATGGAGTATGGGTACAGTGAAACCATGGCTGTGTGTACACCCCCATCTCCTGCCCTGCATTCCCCCCTCCAATTTACCGTCAACCGTTGAAATTATGTCTTTTGGAAATTACACGGTCTCCTAAGCGAAGTATGTGTCTGTGTGTGCCAGAGAGAGAGAGAGAGAGTTTTTGTGTGTGTCTGCATGTAAGTTGGTGAAAGATGCAGTTGAATCAGCTTAGGAAAATGAGCATTTTCAGTTGACAACTCCGGCGTATGCAATTTGAATTAGAACATTAAGAAAGGGAAGGAATGAAAGAGAGGGGGAAGTTAGGGGAGGATTTTGAGTGTTTTTTATGACAGCCGTCGTCGTTGTTGTCGTCGTCATCCTCATCCCCATCCTCCTCAAGCCTGCTAAGTATTGCACAATTCCAGAGACCTTGTGTCGAGAACCATATAGACAGGCAGGATTTCCACCCGCAGGGTCTACTGCAGCGCCGTATCAGGGGTAATAGTGCGCTTACTAATTTCCTTTTGTGATGTGAGCCGGAGTCTATGTCTCATGCAGTAATGTGCCCGTGAACGTGTGTGTGTGTGTGTGGTTATGCATGTGGGGCTGCCTGTGTATTTTTTTATGAGGTTTATGACTTGTGTGCGTGCCCGTGTGTTTCTATACGGTGATGCAAATGCCTGTGCTGGCTTGTGCATGTGCGCGCCTGTAGGTGGGGGTGCCTATGTGCGGGCGCGTGAGTGCTCATGTTATGTGTAGGTTATGTGTGTCGTCTCTGCGTGTGTGCGGCTTTCTGGATGTACGTGTGCACTTATGGATGTGTGATTTCGTGCGGGTGGGCAGACTCATGTATGGGTGCAGGATATTACGTGTGCGTTTCTGTCCGTATGTTTCCACATGTTAGATGAGATGGTTCATGCAAATGACATTTTAGTACACAATCACCCACAGGTATACACACACACACACACGCACACACATACTAGCACGTTCACACACTCATGGAACCCACCATATGGCTATTACAGCGTGCGGAGGAGCAAGTTTGGGGAAAACGGCCTGATGGATCTTCCTTTGATCCACCAATGTAGAATTTTTCACTGCTACCACGACTGACTGGCAGAATATTTTTTCTTTACCAGAGTCACTCACTTATCCTGGTATCGTACTGGTGGTGGTGGTGGGTTGTAGTAGTAGAAGTCGCAGAGTAGTAAGAACGATCCCGTCTTGAAATCCTATACATTTCCCCCTTTGAAACCCACGACGGCGTAGCCACCAGCTGAAAATGAAGCTTTGCAGGCATATAGCTCAACTTTTCCCATCTTCTTTGAGGGAAAGGAGAAGGACTATGCCACGACCATCATTTCACCATCTCCTATTTGGTACTTACTTTTTCGTCCGCCCTGTATTTTTCTATCTGCCTGCCTGCCTGCCTGCCTCGGTCTTTCTCTCTTACTCTCTCTGGAAAACCTCTTTATGCAGACATTTTAACTTTTTCCCCCTTTCTCCATGGCTTCGCTCCTTGTCACGACGACTACACTACCTTATAGCCTATCCCGCCTCCTACTCCTCCTCCCCAAATGGAAAGGAAACATGGAGGGAAGACTGTTTGTGTGCGTGTGTGTGTGTGCGTGTATGTGTGTGTGTGTGTGTGTGAGTGAGTGAGAGAGTGGGGAAAGTGTAAAGTAGATGCGTACCACCTCTCGGTTGCCGGCCGTCACTTTTTCCAACTCCCTCCCATACTTTCCCCGGACATTTACTGGGTGGGAGAAAGTGTGGGAGAGTTTGAGTGGTGAGTGGCGGTCAGGGTGCAAGAGAGAGTGGTTCTACGGTTATATATTGCATGCATGCATATACATATGCTCCAGGCAGCACACCGGACCCATTTGTATGCACACATGCTATTTGAACAAACGGCTTCAAATGGTTCGTCTCTCCTCCCAGTTTGCCCACTTTACATTTTTTCCCCTCACCGGCACGGCGGGCTGGTGGGAAAGCGAGGGATGGATGGGGAAAACTCCAGGGTTTTTACCCTTCAAACATTTTAGTCTACCCTCAATTTTTTCATCTTCCCAAAGCCCTCTCAGTACATCTGGATGAGGAGTGTGTGATGTGAGTGTGTGTGTGTGTGTGGATGTGTGTATGTGTGAGGTGGACTAAATTGTAGCCAAATTATGCATACAATATTTGTACGAAGGTCCTCACATGTATCTTAGTTTTCCCTCTCCATCTCATTTTCCCTTGAACAAATATCCATGAGGAAAGGAATATATTCCTTTCTTAACCCTCCATTTTCACTTTTCCTTTACGTTCTACTCCTCGCCATCTTCTTACAACCACGACGACGACGACGATGACTACTACTACTACTACTACGTCCTCCCCTCCTCCTTCTCCCGCTTTTTATTGAATTTCCTCTCTCAAAGTTTCCAAGGTTACATACAGACGCACACATTCACACACACACACACACACATTTGCTCTTTTCCCTCCCTTCCTCGCATCTTCCTGGTGGTCCACATCATGCTCGCCTTGGTGTTAGTTGCACACTATACTCCTGACGTCCTCCTCCTTTATCTCCCTCCATTGCTCTTCTGACGTTGACTCCTGCCCATAAGTCTAGTTTTTTTCCCTAGTTTTGGAAAGGGACAGTGGGACTACCCGTAGTAATGGTGCTGGAAGTAGGAGTGGTGGTGGTGGTGGTGGTAGTGGCTGATACTTGGTACTCCCGGGTACAAGTGGTACTCACACACTCGTGGTAGCCGTGGGTTTTGGGGGCGTTTTTATTATGGAGCCGGATCTCAACTCAATTCGGTATGCAATGCGTGCTGATGGCAAGAGAGAAAAATTTATGAACAGATTTTCCGTCTTCATGGATATGACCAGGGCGTTTGTGCGTGTGTGTGTCTGAATGTGTGTGTGCGCGCGCTTGTGTGTGTGTGTGTGTGTGTGTGTGAATTTGTGCGTGTATGTGGTCTCGGTGTAGGTATGAGTATGTGTACGGCGGCGGATTTTGATGGAATTTCAACCCAAATGTGTTCCACACGGATGGAAGGGGCAGATATGCACTATGTATACATACTAGAATCTCATGCGGACAGCAACTTTCAATCGGTTCGGATATCCTGAATATGTACGTATACACAGTGTGTATTACGTGAGTGGATGGTGGGGATGTTATATGGTGCATATATGTGTGAGTGGATGGGTGCGTGTATGAATGTGTGCATGGATGTAAGTGTCTGTGTAACACACGCGCGCGCGCGTGTGTGTGTATGGATATGTGTGTGAAAGTGTCTGTATGTATTCGTGTGTGTGCGTAAGGGTGAGCGTGGGTCCAATCCCCATGGTCACGATATCCGAAGACATACGACGGCCCGCATATACTCGGTCTCCATAATTCTCAAGATGACAGGAATGTCCCTATTTATATAATAACAAGCCCGCCCCCTTCCCCACCCTCGTAAATTATCCCGCGAAGTGGCGGGTGGTGGGCCATTTGTTCAAAAAACCGGGGAAGGGGGGACGGGGGGAAAACTATGCGGGGGAAATGGGGATGAAAAAGTAGAAAGTTACACCAACCCACTCGTCCGGCGGAGGAATATTGATATTTAAAGCGTCTAACGAGACTCTTTATAATCGGGATTATATTTCCTCCAATCCTTCCAGAACATTGTATATTATCAAGTATGTATAATATCTATATATGAGCATGCATGTGTGTGTGTGTGTGCGTATGTGTGTGTACATGATGAAAACTCTAATGTCATAAAATACCATGAAGATACGACGAGTCTTGGACGACGACAAGCTCCCAGTGCAGGAGGCGGGATAGGGTGCCAGGGAAGCTCCGGGGTGGTGCCCGGGATATGTGTCACAACAGCAGTGGAGATACAACAAAAAAAAAAGGGAACAAAAGTACTGATCGTGAACACCACGTCCTCGCAGGGCTCCTCTTTTGGAATGGAGCAGCATGGGGAGGAAGAATTATGTACATATGTGTGCACATATATGCATCTGAGGCAACCTATACACCCCATGTTTTCTTACTCAAGTGAAAATAATAATGTCTTTCGGCCTCTTCCTCTTTTCTTCCTATTTTTTTTCTTTTTGTTTTTTCCCTCCATTTTCTCCTCCCTTATCATCTCCTCTTTTATTTGTACCCTCCCGCCTTCATCCGCCCGCCTTACCCGCTCTCTACCGCGCCCAACATTTGTCCATTTAGGGGATAACAAATTGGAATGCTATTCTTGAGCCCGACAGGGCAGGGAAAGCTGTTGTGTGTTTGTGTGTGTGTTTGTGTGAGTGTGTGTTTGCGTGTGTGTGTGTGTGTGTGTGTGTGTTTGTTTGTTTGTGTGTGTGTGTGTGTGTGCTTGTGTTTGTGTGTGCCTGTGCAAGTGCGTGTTACATTTAAGCATGTATTCGTACATGACTGTGTATGTATTTGCATTTATTTGTAAGTATGTACACGAGTGTCTATGTATGTTTATATGCGTGTGCATAGATGCATGTATTGTGTGTGTGTGTGTGTGTGTGTGTGTGTGTGTGTGTGTGTGCGCGCGTGTGTGCGAGGCAGAGTATAGTTTCACCATCCAGGGACTTTCCTCGGTCTCCATTTTCCTACCATTAGAGAACTAGGTTGATGTACTCCGGGGCCGGGCCTATTATTATGATTATTATCCCACTCCTACTCCCCATTCTCAAGCGTAATAATGAGTTTAAGTTCCGGTAACGGGATCAGCGTCCACATTTGCCTCAACGAATATAGACTGTGTATAACGAAGCGGCGGCGGGAGTGGGCCGGAGGGTGTGTGTAGCTCCATGAGCCCCGCCGAGCTGGTCCCGCCAACAAACTACTCTTTTAGCCCAAACATCCCCATCATCCTAGCACGGTGGCCCAACAAGTGTAAATCCCGTCATAATAAAAATAATAATTACTGGGGACCCCATTGGGAAGAGAACACGTAGGATTCACTCTACAGCTCATCCCATCTCACAGAAGAATGTCTACACTACTGGGGAGTGTGGGCAAGAGAGCTCCAGTATTGTCATAATAAAATGTGGACAAAAAAAAATATGAGCCGGCTGTGACAGGCACAGAGGAATACACACGGAGACAAAGCGGGAGAGGCGGGAAATTGAGAGCGGATTCTTTTTTTAAATTTCTCTCCATTTTCCCATTGGAAATGGCCATTTTGGAGGGACGTGACTTGGGGCGGAAAACAAGTATTCTTCCAATCCCCGCCGCCCCCTGCCTCTCTCTGTCTCTCTGTCTTGTTCTCATGTACTACCCGGGGATGCCTGGACTGAAATATTAATAATGATGATGATGATAATAATAATGTTGAGAAAACAAAAGCTTCTCTCCCTCTGGCCAAGTTTAGACGGTCTGGGAATGACTGTGAGGAGGACGCCGGCTCACATTCTTGATTACAAGATCCTTTCCGCATACATGAGATTTGAAGAGGACACGAGGCCTGTGACTCCAATACATCTGCCAGCATGTAAGTGTGCATGCATGGAGAAGTCAACCGGACTGGATTTCCATGGTCTCTCTCAAAACCTTATTCCTACTACACACACACATACGCACACATAATGTACATGCTCACTCCAGCCAGTCAGTCTTGGGATTATTTGAAGCGGGATTCCATGACAGGGTAAGTTTTATTTCACAAGAGAAAATAACGGATGTGTACAACCATGTTTTGAGATGCACGTGTACATATACATACAGGGAAAATAATTTGGGTACGAGAATAAAACGAGACAGTAATTGGGATGAAGACTGTGGAACATTGGGAAGGAGAGCTATCGATCGGAGGAATTGCTCCCGGCAATATCCTTCACCATATTAAATGTGGACATTGTAAATATAAGCTTGTTCCCTCACTCTCTCGAATCTCCCGCCTCCGAGCTCGCTCCCTTTCTCTCTCTCTCTCTCTCTCTCTCACTCTGATCATCTCTTCTGCTCCGAGCTATCAATTCAGCAATGACTTCCCTACCAGTATCATCCCTCGCCTCGCATTTGTAGCAGCAGCATCAGTCGTAGTCATTTATGTAGTCGACGGAATGATGTGAGCACGTCCGGAATGCTCTTGGTAGGTATACGATAGCATATATACATGTGTATCTCCCATAGGGCAACCACCCATCTCGAATGAGATCATTCCCAGTTCGTGCCCCTGTATCCCTGTACTACTAATACCACTACCACTGCTACTACTTCTACTACTGCGACTACTACTTCTACTATGTATGCGGAGGAAATACATTTGAAAACAGTCAGAATTTCCCAACTTACATCCCCGAACCCGTGCAGGGGGCTTGGCTATAGTTAAAAAGACGATAGGTAGGGGAAGGGAAATATATTTAGCATATATGTATAGACGAGCAGTGGGCTGGTAAATAACTCCAACCTCGTCGTCGCACACACTACGAGAGTTCATAATGAAATCAGAAGATGCTGTGGAAGAGGAGGATGAGGAGGAGGCGGGTGGGGGATGTGCAATATTAGTCTTTCTCTCGGCCTGGATTCTGAATACCTATCGGAATCCTCGCAATATCTTCCGCCGTACAACAACTCTGTATAGCTACAACAGTCACCATGTCCCAATGTAATGTGAATTCAAATATGAGTCATACGATTACGGCGTGCACACACACACACACACTCAAACACACACACACAAACACACATTTAAACACGCACACACATTTAAACACACACACACAAACACACATTTAAACACACACACAAACACACATTTAAACACACATTTAAACACACACACAAACACACATTTAAACACACACACAAACACACATTTAAACACACACACAAACACATTTAAACACACGTTTAGGCCCGCACACACCCTTTCGAATTTACGTGCGCACACATTCAAATTCAAACACACATTTAGATACACACGCACTCACACAAATCCGCATTTAAACATATGCGCACGTACACAAATATTCTGTCAAACACACACACACACACACACACATACACAACTACACATTCAAACCCTTGCTTACAAATACTACAACAACACATTGAAATATAGAAGCGGCAGAAACACACACACACACACATAGATGCACATACCAGCATGATAATATGGCATGTATCTTCATAAGCACTCCCCGTTAAGCCCAACAACTCGCCCGCCGAGGCC
>WJFA01004212.1:0-11128 GCA_009870155.1 Pseudobourletiella spinata | reverse complement strand
TCCTCCCACCGGGTAATTTCGATTCCGCGCTGCATTTCAGCATTCGGTCAATTCTGGCGGGAAATACGAAATCATTGTTTCGCATCTGCGAATCGCGTATAACTCGAGAACGCATTGACCTATTCGAGTGATTTTTGTTTTAAATGATAGACAATTAAATTCTCTAGGAAGGATTTTCATGATTTTATAAACGCTGCAATAGTGTTTTCAAAATTTTAAAAGAAAGTTCGGAAACGCTGAAAATTTTATTTATTGAAAATCATTACATTTTTATAAATTTCTTTTCAAATTTTGAGCAAAAACGCGCATGATTAAAAAACAAAGTATGAGTGAACATCCTAAAAAATTTAATTCTCCATCGTTTAAATTCAAAATCACCAATATCTGTGAACACGTTCGTGAGTTATGCGCAGTTTGCCGTGGGACCATAAAAGTAAAAATTGTGATCGGCTCAGCAGTCCCACGTGGGATTTCCCATAAGGATTTTAAGCGTCCAAAGGATCCCCCCTTGAGTGTTTTTCGGAAAATCACTTTTCATGAACTTTTAAAAAATGAGTCAAAACTTGGCTTTTACGATGTGAGGGCATCAATTAGCATCGAAATTAACATTTTGAGTCTTAGTTTTTACAAAAAATTCGGGTTTTATCAAAACTATCGAGAAATGCAGAATGTCACGAAATAAATTTCCGGGAAAATTAACATGGAATTTCCCATAAGGATTTTAAGCGACCAAAAGGCCGCCCCCTTGGTTTTTCTCAAAAAAATCACTTTTTTCCTACACATGAAAAACTACAATGTTTGCAACTTATGAATACAATAATTTCATTCCACGACAATTTTGGACATTTTCACAGCTAAACTGACCGATATTATGAGTACTTGCACTAGAATGACAAAAATCCGGCCGACGGATTTTAAAATACTGGAAGCGGGAATCTGAACAGCTGAAAGCTTCACCACATGCGTTGCTTATTAATATTACTATCTTTTGGGAATCTGGAGGGACTTGGACGTGGACTTTTGAGTTTGGGACTGAAATTGAATTTTTGTAATGCGTCAGAAATTTATAACTCATCCAGTTGTCATTGCCAAAGTGGCAACTGAACTTTTAACTGAGGAATTTGGGGATGTGGTCGGAAAAATAACTAGAAAGGAGGAACTGCAATATGCCGAGCAAGTTGCTCGTTTTATTGAAAATATTTGTCGGGGAGAGGTTATGATTGATGAGGAAAATGTTATCATACTCCAAGGATGAGAATCTGAGCCAGATTATGTCGTCCCAAGGGTCAACATCTGCCAGATGAATGGGTACCTGACCCAATGTTTATTGGTAAAACAGAAGTTATTTTTCGAACGATGAAAACTATTGTAGACTTGAATGAAAATAAGGTATGGAAATGTGTAGCTAGTTGCTGTAAATGGCTCGAGGGAAAAACTAATTTAGAATCTTGGAGGTGTTTCGAAGATCACTTGTGTCGGCGAACACAGAAGAGTATAAATCGAAGGAGAATGTTCTCAACGATGTAGTCGCGAAATCAAGGGAACTAGTCAGTTGGGCACGCCGGTAGATGATCCGAAAATGGGCAATTCAGTTTAATGACAACCGCTTACCGGGATTTAAGGCTTCGATCTGGTAGATTCCAAAGTTTAATCGTGAGAACGAATTTTTGCAGAGAAAAATAACTAAGTATGGCCCAATTAATTGTTGTGTTAGATTGAAATTCACGGTATTAATAAGGTAATTTTATTGTTTCAGATACGTTAGTGCGGTTACGGAAGATGCTAGAGAAGATGTGGAAACACAGTGGTGTTGTTTTGATCAAGAGATGCGAGATTTAATTTCGTCACATTCCTCATTGCTATTTGTTCAATTCAGATTAGTCTGGGTTTACAAAGGAGCTTTATCCCAAGAGAACAATCGACCTTAAGGGTGACGCCTAGGTCCTAGTTACTGAAAAGGCAAATAATATGAAGTCTTTTGGACCTACAGTTACCGACGAAATTCACGGGTGGCTGCTTAACAAAGTTGTATGTTCGAAGTCGGGCAAGCTTGACAGTGAGCTTGTTCAGTGGGCGTTTCAGCAAGCTGCCATCTACCTGCTTCCAACAAATTATACCTGCAGTAGTCACGTAGGACATACAGCCGGCAGATGTTGAGTACTTCGTGTACCACAAGTATTTTTGCAAAAATCTTGTATATAGCCTAAAGCCGGCTATATTTACGATCAATTAAATTCGGGAAAAAATGGACCTGAAATTTGAATTAACAGGTCGGATCTGGAAACTATTCCATCTCAAGACTCCGATGTGGATGAAAATGCCATACAAGAGTAAGTTGATGATCAAGTTAATGATGTTTTAACCCTTTCCTTACCGTTTGGAAGTATTTTTTGGTATACCAACTAGTTATGTGAATACACCATTGAGAGATCATGCACAGGTTAGCTCGTGTAAGCGTTACAGTGGCCTCACCCATAAATTATGCGCTAGATCACCCACTTACACGTTCAACCGAATTTCCAATAGTGCAGGCGCATCGAGTTGAACAAACGACACTTTTCCAAAAATCAAATTTTTGAAACTCGTTGTATTTCAGGTTCGAAATTATTTATAGTTCGTGGGCCTCTACATTTTGTAAAACGTTATCCGGGGCCTCTACATACATTACTCGAGTCACTCGCAAGTCACTTGCAAGATAATTGCAGAAGGTAAATTTATGAAAAATTGTCTCGTTGCACAAAATTTTTGAACGTTCGTGGACCTAGAAATCCCTTATAATTTTTTAAAATTCATTCAGATATCTTCACTTCGCAAAGCTAGCGTAATATTATCCATACATTTTTCATTCGATGTTCCTTTTATTTACTCTCTATGATACTCCTGAAGGCCCGCATTCCTGCAAAAGTAACTTGTTGTAATTTCCAATAGCTTATTTATATCAAAACTTCGTTATCCAAAAATCGTGCAAATGCTTGACTGAATTTGACCTTACAATTGCATCCAGGCAGTCTGGATAAAGTGTAGTACGGTGATCTTTGCAGATCACAGTTCTGCAACGAGAACACGGAAAATCTGCCCGCTTTCTACGCCGAAAAACTGGACTGTCGAATCGACATCTAGATCCTTCCGCTGGACCAGATAATTGTGTCGGAGGGCAGTGCGGCCCCGCTTCTTTGAAAGAAAACAGTAAAATTGCCACAGCAATTACAAAAGAAGTCCCACGAGTATTACTAGGCTTATCAAACTCAACATACCTGGCTCAACAATAGGAATACCCATAGCTCGCATGGCACTTCGAACGTGTTCCTGCGGGTAAGGACCTGCAACGGCACGAGCCCTTATTTGGGGTAGAACAAGCTCGTAGGCGAGCTCACGCAGGAATAATCTGCGGCGGCCTTTTGTTCCACTCTTCCATGTGCGATAGTTTCTGGTCCATATAGTAAAAGCATTGACTCTAATGCAGTCGAGCAAATGCACAAAAATCTAATAAAATGATGTGTGCGCGTATCAGTGTGAAGCTATTGTAAATAATAGTAACTTCTGTAATTGTATCACTTACTTTCATCGGCCAGCGACGTGTGGGAACCTGGCCGGTGTAGCTGGCTATCATGTAGTCAGCTGCGTCCACGCCGCCTTTATTGCAGTTATTATAACTGATAATTTCCGGCAATTCACGCTCCCCTCTAGCCGTAGTGACCTTCATAATAGAGTTGTCAAAGTGAGCCGAAGAAATGAGGAGCACAAACCTTCGTCCGCGGCACTTATGTCGCAGTAATGTGGCCTTCTGATCTTCATTGAATAGAAAAAAAATTTCATCTCCGACAAGTGCTGAGGCTCTCATGAAGGCGGGTACTTCACGCGTCTGTGATAATACCTCTACCCGTTCCTTCGTAAGGCTGAATCAAATCCAAGACTACTCTTCCTCCAAGATCTACGGAATCTTGGATTTGTTGCTTTACAACCCCCTCCTGGGACGTTTCTTCCTACGAAAAATAACGGAATCATTACTATGTAATTTAGAAAGCATTTTTTTAGTAAAAGCAAAAAAGACGGAGATCTCTTTTCGCCTCGTACACTCGAATATTCAAAATGTATTAGGAACCGTTATCTACTAGGGCCCAAATTCGGAGACCATATTATCCACTCTTGTCTAGCATATACACGCGGAAGGGACATCTTCCGCGAAAGCAAACCAGCTGCTCGTCAACGCAAAGTTTAGCAGCTGGTTCGTAGAGTTGGCCGAATCGGGAAACAATCTTTGTGAATATGGAAGCGATTGGTCCGAACCTATCCCTTCGGCCACCACTTTGTAGAATTCGATGCCTTTGTTCGGCATCATCAAATCTCAGTGCATCCAAAATATCATAAAATCGTGTACGTGGCATTGTGGTAGTGAAAGGGGCCGCACTAATCTGGAAATACAGTAAACATTGATCCAATCATAAATTTCAGTCATATGAATTCAATTTCCATGGTTCAGTTAGCTTTTGAAAAGAATATGATTTTTGGATTGACATGAATTTTCATCATAGTTGCTAATAACGAGAACGAAATCTAAAAATTACTCTTTCATTGAGGGACCACAACTCGTGCGAAGGCTTCCGCTTCCCCTTGTCAACTCCCAGGAGGTAGATGAGTCCAATAAATGCCTTGAGCTCTACAACTGTGACATCTTTCCATATTTTTTGTTTTTCGGGAGGGTGGCGCTCATTGCAGTTGGCAACTACGGCATTTCCTTTCTTATTGGTCCACTTACATATATCTTCCTGAACCTCTTGGCCAGAGAACATCTGAAACACGTTACAAGTGTTGGCGTCTGCTGTTATATTGGCCTCTGCTTTAGGTCCATCGTTGAAATTCCTTTGCTCAGTCCTCCAGTCTTCCATACTTGTATGTGGTAGATTCCTAGTCCATGTTGTCCCATCTGCTCCCACTAAAAGGTCGCGCTGAAAATCTTCCGTCGCCTCATCCTATGGTTTTCATGTTGGATACTATTATCCATCGTCACCAAGAACTTCGAAACTACTTATTTTTATAGTAGAAAGTTTCTTACCTCCGATGATCGGTCATCATCTGCGTCGTCAGCTTCATCCTCTGAGGAGGTGAAGGATAATTCATCGCTAAACTCCTCGCCTTCTGATGAGTCTTCGTCCCTTCCAATGAAATGGAGCCGACGGTAGTCAACTCTAGGCACTGATCTTTTTGGCCTGTTTGTCATTGTGAATACAAACTTACAATTCTATACAACTGTATTATGAACGGAGATTATTTGAATCGATCTGGGGCTAATATTTCTATGAAAACCCTTCGGCCGTGATTGTTCTCCACGCAGAGCAAGCTCCTCTACTCTATTACCAAAGATCGTGTTTTCTTGAACAGCCACTTGAGGGTTGAGGCCATTGGATTTCAGCGCGTAACCATAAGCATTTGTAACATGCAAGCTAACGTCATGATTTTCAATCGCCGCAGCAATGCAAAAGTGCGCCTGCACTATTGGACATTCGGCCGAATGTGTGCGTGGATGATAATATGTACTCTCAGCAGAGAACCTGAGGCAACTAGTAAAATTCAGCACATAATGGATGAGTGAGGCCACTGCAATGCTTACACGAGCTAACCTGTGCATGATCTCTCAATGGTGCATTCACACCACTAGTTGGTATCCTGAAAAATACTCCCGAACGGTAAGGAAAGGGTTTTAAGCATGACCGCGAACTTGCAAGAAATCAATCCTGAAATTGAACTATTTCCGTATTTATAAGATTCCCACGTCATCTAATACGCTCGAAACAACCAGCCACTTAACTGATAGAAGTAGTCTACCAGGAACTGAGACGCTCTGACGTTTTTTGGAGTCCAGAAGACCTAAGCGTGCGAAAAAGGTTCCGTCCCGTTATCTGGACTAATGTGTTAGCTTTGGTGAACACAATGAATTTCACGCAGTCAAATTCAAATAATGAGAATGTAATAAACACGCTCAAATGATTATGTGGCTTTTCGCGAGATTCAAAAAAGTACAAGTAATGGTAATGCAAAAGTAAAGTTGCATATTTAAAATATTTTGATCTATTGACAAATTTAAAGTCATAATAGTCATAATTTTTAGCACCGGCGATCAAAATACATGGCAAAAGATGATTTTGAGTCATTTCACAAAAAATTGCAAAATTTTTTTCCGGATGGATTTTTCCGAAAAGCGCCACAGGACGGACCCTCTTTTCTAGTGCAAGTACTCATAATAGTAGTCAGTTTAGCTGTGAAAATGTCCAAAATTGTATTCATAAGTTGCAAATATTGTAGTTTTTCATGTGATTGAAAAAAAAGAATTTTTTGAGAAACACCAAAGGGGAGCCCTTTGGGTCCCCCTTGGTCGCCTAAAATTTTTGACTCAAATGTGAATTTCGATGCTTATAGATGCTCCCACAACGTAAAAGCCAAGTTTTGACTCAGTTTTTAAAAGTTCATGAAAAGTGGGTTTTCCGAAAAACACCAAAGGGGGACCCTTTGGTCGCTTAAAATCCCTATGGGAAATCCCATGTGGATTTTCCCAGAATCGATTTTGATGAAATTTCAAATTCGAATATTTTCGAAACAGGGCGAAAGGTTTTAGGTGCGATGCGATACGAAGATCGTTCATCTCCACATTTTCAGTGTGAATGTGTTACGGAGCACCGCACTGGCGGTGCATATTTGGCAATGCGCCGGGTGCCGCACTGAAACCTCCGAGCCCCACCAACGAGAGGCAGCAACGAGTGGTATTTTCAGAAGTTTTAACTGCGCTTGTGTTCGTTCTGTACCACGAAGCTACCGTTATGAAAAGATCCCATGTGGCTGTGATGAAAACCTGATTTCTAGTCCCAAATTTTGATCATGCAATATGATCAGCATCTTATGCGCACCACATTGAGGCGATGCAAATTCTGATGCACAACGGTGTCTTGAACGGCCTGCTTGATAAGCAGGCAGGCCAGCAGCCCAAACTAATCGTAAATACGTGCTAGAAGAAAGGGCTTGATGAGAGCTGATTTCAACTGTTAATTTTATGGATGAATGCATAAGACTGATTGAGAATTAAGAAATTGGCTTTAGAATATGTGGGAATTGGGTTTTACAGTTGATAATGCGAATGAGATTTGGAATGCACCAAATTATAATTCTTAAGATCTGGTAGCTTTCTTATGGACACTTAAAGTTGAGGGTGAGATTTGGAATTGCGAAATAGAAAATCATCTAATTAAAAGTAGAGAATTGTCTTGAGAGAATAGAAAAGTCAAATTCTTACAAACAGGTCCATTCCAACAAATTTCAAATAAAAGACTTGGGAATCTGCGGAAACGACTATAGCGTATGAGCAGTGCGTCAGGACTTGAACATATACTGCCACTGGGTCATTGTCACGGCGTGCTAGAAGTATGCGTCATTTTGGGTGCTGGAAGAGTAAGTAAAATCGAAATTAGGCACTTCAAAAACCCCGATTTTGGTTACATTTTGATTTGAAAAGCAAAACAGGTATATTGAACCAACAACATGACAGGGCAAAGTCTGGCCACCATTTAGCAAAGGACAATGAAATAGTATCATTTAGATCAGAATCAATAAATTATTTGTCACTCTGTATTATAGCTGCGCGGGTACAATACGGCATCGAAAACCCTTAGATACTGATACCGACACGTCAAAAATCGGTATCAAAATTTTTAATCCTGAACTGATAACCGCCAAAAGATAATGGACTATAATAGGTTCAGACAAAGCGAGCGGGGGCAAACTTCTGCTCAGCGACCCGCGGCGTGACGTCAGCATAAAATAAGCAGCTCCTGCTTTATGCGATGTCGCATTCGATTCTGCTTCTCATGAGGCAGCTTGACACCCGCATTTAGCTTGTTATAGAATCAGTAGAAAGCAATCAATATTTATTTATAATATAAGTAAATACAATGGATTTAATTTTTATTACAAGTATTCAGGCTTTGAAAAAACTGCTTGGCCTTGCTAAAATTTCCCTGCGACTTGATCATCCGAATTTTGTTTAAGTATTTCACTCTAATGCGAAGACGGACGTGGATGAGCCCTCGAACTAGTTTTTCATCCAAAGATGGGTTTAATTTAGCAATATGATTAGCAACAGCTTGACAGAACTGTACTTTGACTTCGTAAAATGGTGAAATACTTCACGGAACTTGGTTACATATTTGCGTACAGCATTAGTCATGCATTCAGTAGAAATGACAATCCCTCCACGTGAAATAACCCCTAACCAGCTTTGTTTGAAACCTAATTTTCGCAACTCAGGCCCAACATCTCTGAACAGAACCGTACTCAATGCCATTTTCTCTCTCCTAGGTCAAGTACCCTGCCAGATACACCGGAGACTCTTCTGCTAATTCACTCAATTTCTCTCAGTTCGAATTCACCTGTAAATTTACATAAGCACAATTAGCATTTTCCTTTTCAAAGTTTCAACTCATATTGAATACACACGTGTTGAAGGCAGGAAATTCGCGGCTCTGCATCTACAACATCGATAGCATCTTTAAACTCAGCAATTGATTGATTAGTATTCAGCTTCTTGCACTCAAGGTGACAACTGAGGTATTCCCCCGAATCCTCATAGGAATTTACATTGCCCCTAAGAGGGCTTTGAAGTTTGATCCCAACAAAAGTAATCTGAACCAGTACTTGAACTCGATTGCGGCATGATGTGAATTTGCACAGCCTTGGCTCCGAATTCGAGAGAAAAAATTCTCTAGACAGTCCTGGTTAGTCCTGCAAGTGAGTCAATAGCTGAGATTCTAATTCACTGTGAGCATCTCAAACAACAATTTCACAGAATTAATTGAAAATTCTGGAATCTTCTTCCAGTAATCCAGTAATCCATCCGTAATCGGGAATATGGATTTTTCTCATCATCAAGATTTTATGCTAAAAGGAACACATACACCTATTTTTATCCCATTTTAAACATTCACGCAGACACTAGATCCTTTTAATATTAGCAATTCGTTATATTTTGTTCTCAGATTATTGTATGTAAATTATGAAATTCTATCTTTATAGTTAGTAATAAGTTACGTGTTGTTGACAGCCTAATATTTTATCCTGCTTCTACGGCCTACTGAATATGGGAAATTTACCCCTTCGTGTTACTCTTCTGTTCAAGTCTTAAAAATATGTTATTGTGGAAGGAAATACAAACCAGCTCCGGCAAGTAAGTCTGGGCGAGTTGTGACTTGGATCAATAGGACCTAGGTCAGTGATCAACAGGGTCAATTGGATATGGGCGAATCGCAACCTGGGTCAGATGGACCTGAACGAATTTCGCATGGGTCAATTACCTGGGCCAATTTCGCAAGGGCGAGTTTCCCTTTAGGATGGAGAGACCCCCTTTAAGAGGGAGCGATTTTCAGAGCCACCCACTAATCCTGAGACCCTAAACCCAACATTTTCAAAAGCTTCAATTATGTTCATTTGAATCCTGGGGTATCAAATTTATAAAATACAAACTTCTTCCAGGATCCGCACAGTCCTCGCAGCATCAGCACTTGAACCTTCGAATGGTAAACTATTTCTTGTGTTTTGGGGTCAATTAAACACGTGTAGTCAACAGACATCTCGTCCAAGCACAAACATGATAGCCGTTCCTTTGCATCCATTTATTCTCCTTAAGATTTTAGGGTCTGAGAAATGTTCTCCAGGATTCCCTCCTAACAGTAAAACTTGTTTGCCCATCGGATTAGCGTTCAAACAGATGGTAGGAGGACTGCTGTCGCTTGAGATCTTCGTATGCTTTAAGGCTCGTGCTTTGGATGTTCATAGCATGCACCAAGTCTTTAAATGTCCAGTTTACTCGTTCAGATCCTGAAAACTTCTGAGGTTGAGAGAATAAAAGAAGCCGCTCCTTTTCTTTAGTGGCAGCTATTTTCAGCTTGTTTTTTAATGAAGAAACCACGGATTTCTGCCGCACAATTTCTTTCTTCTGATTGAGAATCACCGTTTGGCTATTTGCTTCGCAAATATGTAGCTTCGTTATCAAATCTGATAATAAAGCGCACTGCAAACCTATCGAAATAAATTACAATGTAATTTACTAGTACACATTATAATGCACACTACTAAAAATCTTCGGCGGATTATATTTTTCAATTACTATTCCACTCGGATCGATATTTTCACTACAGGCCTCACTACCAGCGACTACTTCTGCTGTTTCCACACAATTTTCCTCAGCAACGGCATTCTCCCTTATAAAACTGGACGGATTCGATGCATCTGAGAATTCCAAATTGTACTACTTTACATTCTTATTCATTTTAATTTGCTTTTGAATTAACCCATCCGATCACAATTGCTATTTCAATGAACTCATACTACTACCACTGACGTTGAGATTCAGTTAGTCCATTATCGTTGATACCCACCGAGGTTTAAGTATCAGTACCACGCCGAGCTTTCAAGAGGTATCGAACTCCATGGAGGTATATCAGTACAGTTACCCGGCATGATGCCCTCATAAGATGCCGGCGGCATCTTATACGGGCATCAAAAACAATTTGATACTGAAACTGATACTGATACCCACCGAAGTTTCAGTATCAAAACCATGCCGAGGTTTCAATGGTACCGAAGCCCATGGAGGTATCACTTTCGGTTAACTATACTTTACAGTGTGCCACTTTTAATTTAATCGAGTTTGAGTATGTAAACTTCAAACATTTGTGGTTAAGATGGTCAATATCAACATTGTATGCCTAGAATTCTTCACTTCACATTATTTTGTGCATAAGGTCGACTGTCCTTTTACTTAACACAAATGTCCAAGACTTTCCCAAATTAATACGTCACGTTTGTTTTCCCTATGGTGCCCAAACGCCTCAAGAGAGAACAATGACCACTGCATTTGCATCGCTTTTGGTGCTGCCTTAAGTTCAAATCAAACGTCTTCAGGGCCTGACTTCGCAGTACGGAAATTGGGAACAGTAATATACAGGGTGGTCCTGAATGATGCGTACAACTTTTTCCTTAATAACTTCTAATCCATTCAACGCTGAATAATGATATTGGACATAGAGACATTCTACATCTCTATGGCCTATAAGAGCATTCTACGCTCTTCGATGAGGAGAACCTA
>WJFA01004211.1:0-11131 GCA_009870155.1 Pseudobourletiella spinata | reverse complement strand
GAGGAAAACGCATAATTAACGGTCAATAACGGTCAAATTTAAAGAGCTCTTATGGAAAAATAACATTGGCCCTTTAATTTTTGCGCGCGAACGTATGCTTTTTCCTCGCCTTAGTTATCAGCCATTTATAACAACAACAATCAACTCGATATTTGTTGACGTCTGCGACTTCTGTTCCCTCGTGATAAATTCAACTTGTTGCTAAAAGGCTGCCTATTTGAAGCGCTTCCACTTCTGCCATATAAACATACAGTATTTACTCCTCCAGACAGAGTATACATAATCCTTCTCCGCATCCCTAGCCCACCCAGCGTATGATTCAGTCAGCTGTTGGATTAGACTGATGTACTCGAATGAGCTGCTTGCTTATTGCGATCCGTGTTTCCGTGTGCTCCCGTTAAATCGTTGGTGCAAACAGCTCTTAATTTTACGGAGGAGGGGAGGACATTTCTTTAGTTGTGTCAGTTTTAGCCGGAGTACTGCTCTTTTAACTCTTCCGTTATTTTGCCAAAGTAAGTGTTTATATTGGGTTAGTTGTCTCATTCTCATTTTTCGACTGACTATCACTCATTACTTATTTCTGTTGCCGTTTGAAAATACAGAGGGTGGAACTCATGTCGTGTTTACTGTGGTAAATTTGACAAGTCTTACAGAATTCCAGTGATATCTTCCAGTGGAGGCCTAATGATAAAAGTCTAGACTAGGGCAAGAATAATCCATTTAATAAATTTCAAGTTGAACTTGAACTCAGAAGTACGCGCTTTAATTCAGAATCTGTGGTCACTGATAGCATTCAGCAAATTATAGTAAGGTCAGTAGTAGACGACACTCGTAAAATGACTCATCGCACCATTTTTTCCACTCCCATTTCCTGGTTCACACTTTGGCCTCAGCCTTGCCACAGGAAGAATTATTCAAAGAATGTCCATGGATAATTTAATAAAGCGTAATCGCTATTAGCACATTGCTCAGGGTAAAGTTCATGCAGCAGATTAACTAGGGTTCTATGCCACAAGAAAATTGTTCTGAGTTTCTTGAAAGAATCCTCTAGTTCCAGTTCAGGATTATTTTTTAAGTCTTAAAGGTCCGCAATATTATATTTTGTCAGCTTTCGTCCTCTTTCATGGACAGCTGTCACAATTATTATTGGTTATGTATATGTGGACATGCTAAACCTTTTGATATTAACCTCTATTTTAGCATTGCCGGACCACCCAGATTAACCTACACCGAATTAGCTCAAATACTCAAGCCTGTACCAAGTAACATTAACGGTAATCAATAATTAAATGGAGAAAGTTGAACGATACAAGTAGCAACGTGATCTAAGTCGAGCTAACTCTTATGATGTCGTAAGATTGTAACCAGGTTAATAGACAGGCTCACAGATTGAGCGATCCTGAGAGTATGCCGTTGTTAAGTTCAACTAATCAACGTTGTGCACAAGACTAAGTAACTATTGATCTAAACCGGTTGAATTTGCTGATAATTTTTTATCTATTTGCATTCTTTTCTTCCAGACATGGATGGAATGCCTTGCCGTCTTCAAGTTTGATGTCCCTTTTTGTTGAGTTAAAGCCTAAGACCAGAATGGGGAGAAGACAATAAAGGAATAGTCCTAAGCACGAGGAATATGATAGTGTCACCGGAGCGGTAGTGTTGGAAACAGTCTTACACAATGTCGGAAACAGAAGTTTTGTGCGGAGAGAGTACGAGCACCCGGGACTACGGTGAAAATGTGGAAATCAGGGGTTGCTCCAGCGGATGCTGTAATCCCCGCAGTGGCTGCCACCGCTTTATTGTGCTCTTCTTCATGTGCTTTGTTGGTTTCGGTAAGAAGCGTTCGTTTATTAAAATTACAGGGTATATGCCTATTTTCAGTGCACTACGTTTGGTGTCGTTGAAACAGCATGTGGAAGCTGGTCTGTAAATATCGTCGTGCGAGTGCGTTTGGGATCTTTTAGTGTTTAGATAATGCAATCGTGGCGTATATTTCCAGCTTCATTTAGATCTCATAAAAACGTTGGAGAAAGAACAATTGTGATTTGAAGCAGATATTTCCTGTATATTATTAACCAATGACTTGGTCACAGTTATTGGCTTTTTGGAGTAAGAAGCGGATGAGAAGCTAACAGATCCTCACAAAATACTGTTATCAGTCATTGGTCAACCACCTCGCAGTAAACATAACACCTTGTGTACTCCCCCATATGAAGGCCGGTAACCAGATTTGTGATAATAAGGATTGAACTTTTACAGCCTCACCACTTCTCAGAATAACTTGCGTAACCTGTTATTAATGGCGTAAGAAATGCATATGGTGATGAATGTACATTTCTGGTGCAATGCTATTCGGTTTGAAAATTCACTGGGAATAACTTATAGGATTCGGCTATTGATTTTTGCTACAGAAAAACTACTGAATCCTCGCTGACGTTTAAAAACCTAGAAAATGAAAAAAATGCAATGTTTATGATGATGTGTCTGGTGTGTAACTTTGCTTGAAAATATCAGTTCAAATAGTGCATTTTGATTTGGATTACAGGGTCGTATTTTTGCTATGACAACCCCGGAGCGCTGCAAGATAACTTCATTTCCGATATGGACATAACAACGGCCGAGTTTGCTCATCTTTACTCATGGTACTCGTGGCCAAACGTCGTTCTTTGCTTCCTTGGAGGATTCTTACTTGACAGGTGAGACAAATTATATAACATGAAGACGTGAATGATTTGCTGAAAGTTGTGTATTACTTTTTCTCTACCCGTTCCTTTGCAGTGTTTTCGGGATTCGAGCAGGAACTGTAATTTTTTGCGTCTTTCTTGTAATTGGGCAAGTCGTCTTTGCCCTTGGCGGTATACTGGATCATTTTTGGCTTATGATAGTGGGGCGATTTATTTTTGGGTACGTTTCTTCAATTCGCTTAAGTGGACCTGCCACCTGCCATTTCGTGTGTGTGAATGTGATGTGTATCATTTTTAATTTAGGGTTGGAGGAGAATCTCTAGCCGTTGCTCAGAACACTTACGCAGTCAGTTGGTTCAAAGGCAAAGAACTGAATATGGTTTTTGGGCTTCAGATGAGCTTTGCCCGTGTAGGCTCCACAGTAAACTTTAATCTGTTGGAACCTCTATACGGATGGGTACACCATTATTACACAGGTCCCACATGTCTCGGAGTTGTTCTACTGATAGGTGAGTGAGAGTCGCTGGAGGAACGCGAAAAATTATCAACAATTGGTCAACCTTTGGAAGTAAAAAGTACTCATGTTGGCTCGTGTGCTTATAGCCGCCGCAACATGTATCATGTCTCTTGTTTGCGCCATTGTCCTCGCCGTCCTGGATTACCGGGCGGAGAAGATTCTGAACAAGCAAGCAAGTGGGACGGGGGAAGTCGTACGTTTTTCCGATGTAAAAGACTTTCCATTGTCTTTTTGGCTCATGAGTGGGACCTGTGTCACGTACTACGTCGCTATCTTCCCCTTCATCGGTTTGGGAAAGTAAGCTTTCACTACATGCTGTTTCATCATTGTTACTCCTTTAAAATTTGTGTCAAAATTCGGTTTTTTGTTACTTTCCAGGGTATTCTTTGAACGGAAATTTGACTATTCCCCTGAGAGTGCCAACGCGGTGAACAGTATACTGTACGTAATATCTGCGGTTGCCTCGCCGGCCTTCGGGCTTTTGGTGGACAAGACTGGAAGAAATATCTTTTGGGTTTTTATTTCCATCGTCGTCACACTCGCTTCCCACGGATTGCTTGCCTTTACTTTCATCAACCCTTACGTGGCCATGTGCTCTATGGGTTTAGCGTATTCCATGCTTGCAAGTGCATTGTGGCCAATGGTTGCCTTAGTCGTTCCTGAATACCAGTTGGGCACAGCTTATGGATTGTAAGTTTAAATTTTAGTTATACGGCATTTCATAAAGTAATACTATTACAAATGTTTGTGTACCACTAATCCTCTCCCTGTATTATTCCAGAATGCAAGCTGTTCAGAACTTGGGATTAGCTGTGATAACCATGGTAGCCGGTGCTATTGTTGACAAAGGAGGATATTTATTGCTCGAAGTATTCTTTCTCGCGTGGCTGTGCCGTAAGTTTTCCCCGTTGTTCTTGTGTGAAAACTAGCCCCAAGCGCGGTTTTTTTAAAGTAGCCCAAGCGCACATTAGCTCCACTCCACCATACCACGTGCGGGACAAGTTAAACTACTACGTAGCCCGTCCTCGGCCTTGCTTTGATGGAACTGCGAATACGATACTTTCATTGTTATAAGCCAAATTGTTAAAACTATTTGATCTCCGCAAGCACCCGCGGAATGTATGAGTTTTCTTACGTGATAGAATAGGCTCATGCGGGGTCGTCAGTGAGGGGTACGAAGCGTAATTGGAATTAATGGCTCATCATCATGATCCCCAGTAAACACATTGATGATAACATTTGGGTTCATGTTCTCATGACGATGATAGTGATTTGACTCGTTGGGAATGTATGAATGCGCATGTAGGATTTCTTGTTTTTTTTTTCTTCCCTTCATGTATTCCAGTGAGTTTAGTTATGCTCCTACTGCTGGGCTTGTGGGATGACGACGGCCTTCTGAACATGACACCAGAGCGGAAGAGATTTATATTGCACCTGTCGCGCCAGACCAGCTTCCAGCACTCCATTGATGAGGGGGATTTTGGTGGGAGCGGTCATTTTGCGCGGAGCTAGTGGCTAATTATATACTGCCACACACGATCATTGTGCGGATGAGATGTCCCGTGTGACCGAGGTTACTGTTTCTTACGTTCTCACATGACAGTGTCTCTTGTATGTAATTATATGCTTTCAGTGTCATTGGCTTTCACTATATTGCTGTGGCTACGCGACTCATCCCAAAACGGCATTCTCAACATGTCCATTGAGCAACGAGATAGATGGGACCACGACAAAATGTGAGAAATCCTTTTCCCTAATTAGTCTTGTCGCATATGATATATGAGTGACATGACCTCTACCTATATACAGTCTGTCCCCGCTATGTCGTCAGAACCGCAAGCGTATAGAGCGTAGCTACATCGCACACACATCTTTTAAACTAATAGGGGTTGAGCGGAAGGCTTTGGAGCTGCTACTCTATGAAATGGTTGTGATGAACAATCTGTAGCTAATATATATAGACAGTGTTTGTCGCCCCTGAAGGAGCAGAAGCCTCAAATGATCCTCACTTTAAAATTTATACCTTAAAGAGTCTCTTTTTCCTCGCCCCCACTTAACAGTTTTTCCAGAGGGTCAACTTCCACTTTAGTTCAGGTTGGTCGAGGCTTTCAGGTTGCAATGCATTAGATATTATAGTTTATTATATATCGCTGTAACAACATATTAGATGGAGATGATCCCTTGTTCTGTTCGGAGCAATGCGATAATACATTACTGTGTCCACTTTATTTTTCCATTGTGGTCCAATCCTATTCTTTCAGTTGTGGAATGAGTTTTTTTACTGTATCTTCCTGTGCGAACGCATTTGTTACCAAGAGATGTATGTGAGCTGTATAGTTTACCTCGATGACCTGAAGAATTGCTTTCATGTATTGGTACTGAATTGTCTCATGATTTCCCCACTGATTTGGTTGAGGCTGTGGTTCGAGGTTTTCATATGATGATGATGACTATTATTGTTATTATTATTATTATTATGATTCTGTTGCTGATTCCATTTACATATAAGGTATATGAGTGCTGTTTTTTGTACATAGTTAAAATATATTTTTTCTGTCTCTTCTGTTGTGTATATAGGCTGCAAGAGTCATTGGAAAGAGACCAGTTGTTCGCCTCAGCAGTTCCTGCAACTGCTCCTAGATCTGATTTCCTCATTAGGAATCGTTACTTAAGTAGGATTGGGGCTGCTGTAAGACTTTTTAAATGGATTAATATTAACATTTATCATCTCCTCTGTACTGCTGCCAATGAGTTTTCGCACGTACAGCTGCACTTCTATACTGTGATAGCAAGGCTATTGAATAACTATTCAATACTTGCCTTGATCCAATGCCGCTTCTTTGTCACAACAGTCATATATGTGTACATTCGTCACAGCAATATTTGCCTGCATGTCTTCTTTCTCTCTTTGTGAATGGCCGTAGCGAATTTATTGGAACGTTCCTGCCATTTCCTACTATGCCCCGGTTGTTTGTGCAATAGCTTGCAATTTTGACTGATCGTGTGTTTCCATTTGTACTCGTGCTTGTGTCTCACACATCCCTTTGTGTTGCTGTTGATCGATGATGCTCGGAGTGATCTGATCTCCCAGGAGCCGTCTGCATGCCTTTGATGTTTCATGTGTTGTCGTTGTTTTTAGCTCAAGTTGAAAAGGCTTTTCATTTTCTCTGACCTCATTCTGAACTCTCGTACTTGATTTTCCGTAGGCATTGCGTATGGGATGAGGCCTATTTAATTCTTTGGTTTTTTGTACCCGTACAGCTACCTAACTCTTACGACCCTTCCGTACGTGGACTCGTGTATAGAACTCTGAGATAATCAAGGACGGCTGGGGCTGCCTCACTTAGGATTTACAACTTCGTGCTTACTGCACATATATATACATATATTGTCCATGGAGAAGATTTACACTGAACGGGATATGGAGAGGATCATCCAATTTACGAATTCATTAATTAATGGGAGTAATCAAGTTTCCGATTGCGTTAAGGCTATAGAGCTTCTTGGTGCGAAGTGGTATAAACTATGAAAAGTGTGGTTGACCTTGTGTTTAAATGTGTTACATGTTCTGTTGTCATCTACGGTACCATCGTTTATTTGGTATTGATATTTTTCTGAAGGGATTGAAAGTTGTAGTTTGTAGAGATAGTATGTGTGTCTGTGTATGTTTGTTAAATTGAGTTCCTCTGTTGATTATTAAGGCTAACCAAGTTGGTCCATAGTAGACTACTATCTTTTGTATTTGGAAGCTTTTGCTAATACCAAGGCATAAGTATTTTATGAGTATACTAGGTGAGATTTTTTCGTACAGAGTCTAAATAATGGATGAAAAAATATGTTTGAATGAAATGAAAAAAATTTCTGAATCTACCACGGACTCTAGACTGTTGCTGTAGAGTTAAAGGAAATGATGATGATGATGGTGCATGATTAAACATATATGAGATGAATATTTTGGATTATAATATATTTTATGTAATGTAATATAATAAACACGTAGAAGAAGGGTGATATGAACCCAGAATCAGCCTCTGCTGACTGCTGATTTGTTCTCAACAATACTAGTATCCAAACCTGCACCATTATTAGCTTTGAGTGTGAGGTGGCTGGGGACGATAAAATATGTGTTCTCTGCCGCTTCTGACGGTCATATAAAAGTCTTATGTAAGTTCACAGAGCGATTCCCTTTTGGAAGTTGGTAAAAAAAATTATTACTTTAATATCTTTTCGCTTTTTTGAATGGACTCCGGAAAAGAAGACTCCCGTGCCTTGGCCAGTGTACAGTTCACATTACAAATTCTTATTATTTTTCCGATTAATTCCGTAACCACCTTCTCACGCAGTCCGAACTCAAACATTGACGAGTCCAGTGTTTACTTTGCCATTGCAAAAGCATGCTCGCCTTTAAGGAGATGGGTGATGTGTATGGTGATATCTATAGTGTGGAGAGGGAATGATTGGTGAAAATAGAAAGCGACATTCTCTAAGGCCAAATGAGAGTAATTGGTTGAAATAATGCATACGAGAACTTTTTTAATGTTGACAGGGAATGAGTGACTTGAGCCAGTTGAAGCGAAAAATTGTGTTTCACCACCAGTGAAATATATGCATCTTTACATGATAGCAAAAGCTCTTGCACGACAGAATGTTTGGAAAAACTGGAAAGTTGGTGCAGTAGTGTCATATATGTACGTAATAGTGTTTGTTGAGACGAAACATGCAAATTCACAGGGTGCCCCTGCACTGCAATGGCGTTCATACCCTGTGATGATGATCATCATATAATAACACAAGAAGCAATGCAAACAATAATACCTGTGTAGACAGCGAAAAATTCAATTTTAATCCGTGTAATTAATCTAAAGCTCTCTATACATAGCGACTTCCGGCAAGAGTGACTCGCTATCATCATTCATCATATGGCTCACGAGTACAAAAGTGACTAGCTTGTGGTATAGGAGCACGAAAAAATTTAGAGTGGCTCTAATTAAAACAATAACAAGTTATTTGATAAGAAGATCTAAAGGTGTGACACGGTACCAGAACAAGTCCAACAATACAACAGTGAAAATATATACGCCTCAAGTAAACTTATCCAGTGACATAACAAAATTTTAAATACAAACCGAGGCATTTATTATTGTTCCAACCATGAAGGAGATGAGGAATTAGGCGCTTTTCCTTTTATGCTAAACTGCTTCAGGGTGGCTTCTAAAGACTGTTGATTACCTGAGAAGTACGCCGAAATTGCATTGTGGAACAAAAGTAACTGTTTGTGCATCACCTTAATCTGGAGAGAAGACATGGAGTTGTTAGTTCCTCACATCATAAATCTCATGCCATAGCCATTCATAAATGTGATGAAAACGCACCCTATTTTCGTCCAAAAATTGGAGCTTAATGTTGACATCATCCCTCAACTTTTCGTAAGTAGTTTTGTACAGGTTAAAATTTCGCTGCGATTCTTCGATCCTAGCCGAAGCACTATCCGACTTTGGTACTTGCAACAGCATTTCCAGATCAGACCGGTAAGCATCATACTCTATCCTGCGAATATCCAAGAGACATTGGGTCAATTAAACCTTGTTGTAGCGACGCTACAGCACGACCACGGTCATCCCGTTTTGTAAAACATCAGTTACCTCGCATTCTCGTACTGACGAATCGTGATTATTGTGTCTTCAATGGTTTTGTTGCACAGGGTATTAACCGATGACAGGAAAAAATTCAAAGCATTCAGCAGTATTTCCCCGTTCTTGTGAAGATTTCTCTGAGTTTCAGCATTGTAGAGAAACTCCTGTTGCAGCTCCGGCGACTTCTGAGCAAGATCAGAAAAAACTTCCGCCAGGGCTTGCTATAGAATTTCAAAATTGGTCACATCTCAATATCTGTATCCTAACTGGCACTTATAATCATAAAAAATTGACACACACCTGTGTTTGGATAACATGGTAGAAGTGGCTGGTGAAGGCCCTACTCAATCCCAACACCTGAAGGTACCGCCTTTTAATATCCCTCAAATGCTCTATTCGAGCCTCTAATTCTGCTATGAGAAAAGCATCACTATTAGATAAAAGAACAATCCTAGGGGAAAATTTATTTAAATTCCACCTGAATCTACAGTCCTCGAGGATTTGCCCAGTTTCTCAAACATGAGCTGCTTGGTGCACTTGTAGGTTGAAATACTCCAGTTTTTAATAGTTTCAATTTTAGAAGTCGGAGAACGAAGTAAACGTGGAACTTCATCCCCATTCACTGGACTGGGAATAGGACAGGCAGCAGCGGACGAAATTGCCGGGGCTGAAGCTGTAAAAATCATATATAAAAATGTACTGAAGTTGATCATTATTGCACTAGGACTATTAACTCGAACTAAAAGGATTGTAATTCACGCATTATTGGAAAATTATGTACCCGATGTAGTCATGTTGGGAGGGATGGAGTTACCATGAACACCCCGAAAACTGGATGTAGACCGGAATGGGGCTGGGTAATGGCTCGATCCTGGTCCAGTCACCTGCATGGATGTGTCTAGAGTTGCAGCCGCTTTATCATCAGATACACCGTCATCATCTCCTGCTGCGGAGGGAATGTGATCCTTAAATGATTTTGGACGAGAAAGGCCACCAGATGCTGGTTCCATCACGGATGACATCGACATATTTTTTCCTGAAATTTCAAAAATACGGCACTTGAGAGACTCTCACCGTGGTGTAACTTCCTCGCTGTAGCGCTATATACTCTGGAACTCCTAACGTCGCTCTTTTTCATACAAGTCAGATTCCTATATAGTGAGAAATTATTTTCAAACTCTGCTCAGAGTGACTCTGCAAAGGAAATGGAACACAGAACTCTGCAGTCGAATCAGGGGAATAAGGTATACCGAGTACAACAAAAATACATGGTAAAAAAATCTTCAAACCCAGTCCTCCCTCCACGGCACAAACTTCTGCTGAATCCATAAAATATATATACCGTCATGGAACGTGCCGACACGGCAGAACTCCTGGGATTTTCTAAAATAATGTCTGTATATAGACAAATATAAATACATGCACATAAAACCGCAATGTCGGTAACCGTAAACCATAACTTTGTCGCTGAGCTGAACAGTTGTGAACCCTGGTTAGGAGTGTATAGACACCATTATAATTTGCAGCATGCGGTTAGCTCAAACATTTAGTAAGTGAAACATTCCGGCACCGGCTGACCACTTTATACCAAAGTCTATAAACTCTTCAAACTTCCAAATACAATTCTTTTCCCGCGATGTCAGTTGCATTCTATGATGACTACTTGTCACTAACAGTAAACTGTAAGAAAATAAATATTACTCACTATTCGTATTTTATCATCAAACTTATTAGTTTTTATAAATCATGAATAAACATCAAAAGTTATCAGTTGCTCGAAAAATAAAAGCTTGCTGTTTATTTATGCATGAGGACCATCATTTTTATCATCGTCACGTCACAGCAGTCACTGACCTTCCCGTTGCAGCCCTTAAGTTCAATATTGAAACTCCAGACTCGAATCTGAGTGTGCATAGCCCGTTATACAGAATTCAATTAGATTTTTAACACATGATAGCAAAATCTGCTTCTTGTAGGCCGGACCATTTGATCACCTGAGATCGAGCGTTCGTTAATGCCGAAAGCCGTAAACATAGCTTTCCCTGTGCCTAAATGGGTGCGAGTAATCTGTTCAAATGCTAACTTACTGTCACTACTGAAAATTCCCTAGTATGCTTCACATTAGCTGTCAGGGCAGGGTTTTTTTCATACATTCAGTAACGGCCCTTTCAGTCATTCAACACTGGAATTTCCACTGTACCACTTATATCAACCAAATCGACCAAAATATCGCAGTATCATTATACACGTCACACCTCCCATCTGATACGAATATATTGCGAAAACTGAAATAAATT
>WJFA01004210.1:0-11132 GCA_009870155.1 Pseudobourletiella spinata | reverse complement strand
GCTTTTTAACCTGCCACCATCAAGATGTAGTTAGAGGAGAGGAAATCTCAACCCTTTCCTTCCCAGACTCGACGCAAGGAAGCACGCCGAACGTTAATTCCTCTCAGTGGAGAGCCCACTGATTTTCCTCTCGTTCCGAGTTGCCCTTGTTCTTCCTCAGGTTCAGAGTCCATTTCGGAGTGGTTCGGGAGTTGGAATGCTGGCTGTAAATGCGTATATTAGTATTGTATTATATGAGATACTGAAGGCGGTGATGCAAACCAAGAGATATTTATCCTCAAATGAATACTAGTTAGAATCTTGGAATGCGTTGAAAGGTTTGTCAATTGAAAAATGTTGTGAACATTTTAAGTGACAACATGACGTTATTTTTTTTACTTGTTGTCTACTACTTTTTTTTTTACTACTTACAGTCTTGTTGGACTGAAAATCAAGAAATATCCTCAAATATGTTTAGATCGAGAGTGTATGTATGCCAGCTCTCAAATCTCCGTGGTTTGAGGATATGTGTACTAATTTGGATCCAATGTTAGGTTGGTGGGCGAGGATGTATGTAGCCGCACGGGTTTCACATGCCCCTGGGAATAGGCGTCTATAGTGAAGAAAAATGGTCTTTGGAGAGGAATCGATCAAATCACCACTTTTCCCTTGCATTAAATCCAACGGCTAAAGGGATTCCGTCCGTATCCCCTGGAAGACGAGAGACGCGTTGGGTAAAAACACTTTAAAAACAACCACCACCACCTTGACGGTCCTAAATTCCCATCTTCTACTTGGATAACTGTGTTACGATGGGAATGTGGTCCATTCCATGAGCCGAGGGTATGTATCTATCGGAACTGTACAAAAATGTTTCATTTTCTCGTACTATTAGTCACTCCGCCGAGCTAAGCTAAAAGCTGAAGGGCCTCTCGCTATATCCATGCCCTGTAATTTTCTTGGGGAGGCTGCACACAGAACACTGTGAGCTGGATGAAAGGGAAAGGGAGCGAACTGGGAAATGAGATGCAGGATCGAAGGAGAAAAGTGTGTGGAAAGTGAGGCGGTGGTGATAAGCGATATGAAGACAGTGCTGTCCGTCGTGCTCAGGCCCACTACCGTCAGCTCCTGGGTGTGCGTGGGTGTGTATGGTGTGTGTGTGTGTGTGTGTGTGTGTGTGTGTGTGTGGATTTAGTGACTGACTGAGTAAAGGATTGTGCCGAGTTGATAAATTGGGCGAAAATTAAGAGACTCTCAGCCATTATAAATCATCATAAACGGTCTCCAAGACATGCTTCCTCTGTTACCGTCTATTTTACCCGACACTCCATGTACAATGCATAATGGAGGCACGGCATGAGGAGCCGTCATATAAGGCGACTTTTCCCGCTGTATTATACACTGGCTGAGGAAAACCCCCCGGATTTTTATCCTCCAGAAGACTCATGTATGTAAGCATAACCCCACTTATCTCGCAGTGATGTGACTTTGTTGGAAATGATTCTTTCATAACACAGAGTTTCCCTCTGTCTCCTTCAATTTACGACAGTCGTTTAGAGACTCTCCTCTATTCCCACAGATATAAATTCCGGTTTGTCAGCAGCACCACTCTGAACGGTGAGCCACTACGGAGGTTTTGCTGTGATAACTGTGTGGTGAGATTTCTACGTACTACACGTTAGTTCCGACTCCCATGTGTTCCACACAGTTTGCCGTACCAAACTTCAAGGTGAACATGTTCATTTTTACAGTTAAAACAAAAATCCACTGTCCCTCGTTAATAGAGGCTTATGGGAAGTAACAATTTAGTTTCTCACATTTCTGACATTAGCAATTTTCGCTTCCATCCGATCCCGCTAGGAGGGTTTTGTAATGGGAAAACCGTTCCGGTATCCCATAAAGGACATTCCCATTCGTTATCCATGAGAGAACATACGATGCCGGCGCTCCAACTTTTCGCTGAGGAAGTTCAAAGTTGTAGTTTTTAAAAGTCCGAGTTGTGCCTGGAGGTTGTGCTGCATAGTAGTAGCAGTGGCGGAAAACATTTGTTCCCACCTCGAGGCGCTATCCCGAACACACCTACACATAAACCCGGTGTGTAGGAGTTCGGAATATAATCAAGCCTTTATTAGCTCACAGTGTACAAAACAGAGTTGTTGTTGTTGGAGGTGGCGGCGGCAACTGTTGGGAACATTCTCATATATGAGGTGTTACATAGAGGAGGCGTTGCGGCGAAAGCATGATTGTATTGTAATACTTTATTTTGTAAGGCAATAATAAAATTAGTTTGTCTATTGAGAAAGCGATGATGATGATGATGATGATGATGATGACGGGTTGAATCGTGAGACCATGGTATGCAAGACAAGTCCAAATCTTTTCAACATTGTCCGTCTCACATGCCTCATGCATGCCTACGCGGGCCTGTAAGACATGGAGTCCACGATGGACATGTACAAAATCTTATTCTACCTTCCACTGTGTATGTGTGTGTACAACCTTGTTTGTGTGCGCCTCTCTCACCCCATGTTTGTGTCTGTATTTGTCGGTATCTCTCCTCTCTTGCTGTATTTGTCAAGCTGAAGAGAGAAATATGAGTGAATACATGAATTGCTCCATGTTGTTCGTCGTATGGTTTCTGAACGGCATTACCTTCTCGTTATTTTTCCACATGTCTTTGTAACTTACTCACTCTCAGATCCTCATATATGTATATATACATGCCCTTTCATCCTTGTATAGTATCCTTAGCCCAGTCCTATTATAAAAAGCTCCGCAGACGTACATGCATGTAGTACACAGGAGTGTGTGGTGAGATCCTTCTTGCAGAAAGTGCTGAGTCAAGACCGGCGGACGCAGCAAGTGGCTCCATTCTCATATCTCCCAATGTAAAGATGAGAAACATTTTCATTTTCCGTCCATTATTCTTCTCCAAGCACGCGGACATTTCCATCTCAATGTAAACCACATAATGTGTCCATATAGACGCTAATGCGAGAACAAAGATAATAAACACTCGGCTCTCTACACAGGCCGCATATGTATAGGGAGCGAGCCCATACAGCCGCCAAGTGAATCCGAACCGCCGTGCTCCCGCTCGCTCATCACATCAGCACATCATCAAAGGGCTACAAGAGAGGCGGAAACGGGAAATCAAAGGGCTACACACATAATCTATTGCACAAGCATTTGAGACGTTTAAAACATTTTTATTAAAAACAAATATGAATAGTTATGAAACTCAGGAATGATGTAAGCTATTTTTGGAACACAAACGTACAAATGACGCTGCCTCAACTGACTTATCTCCGTTCCGTTCCCACTGAACAAGACTCGAGGAATCTTGTACAAATGCACTGGACCAAAAATAGACATGGAAACTCCCCATACTTTATACTAATCGGGAAATTAGCACGTGAGAACACTGCACTGCCTCGGATTCCTCAGAACAAATTCTTCACTGTGGCCCTTCCTGACGGAATGAATAGGAGAGTTCCCTGGGCACTGGCGGCCCTTCCCGTTCTCTGGAGGCCACTTCAACGCTGGAGAATGGAAAGTGTTGCAGATGATGATTGTTAAGGTAGGTCAACGGGTGGTTGGTCAGCAATATACAGGAATGGTGGAGGTCCTGGATTTATTCCATTAGGAAAACCAGCTGGAAGTCCCCCGCCGTAGTGTAGTGCAGTGTAGTAAGTACCTGCAGAATAGAACAGAATGGAAATTTCAATGCAAAGCACAGGGATACAAGCTCAATTCAAGGAACCACCACAGCCTGAGTGAAAAGCTGTATAATTTCACTTTTATGGACTCCCGCCCGACGACACTCTCATGTAATTTATTACTGCAATGACCCTTTTCTCACCAGAGTTGACAATTATTTTTAAACCCTTCCCCGTCCAGTCCAATGACATTTACCAAGTTCGGAACGCTTTCGGTAGTAGTTTGTAGTTCTACACCCAAAGCTCTCACCATTACCCTCATAATGAGCCATGATTGAATCCACTAAACAAATAATGGGCTATGGCCACACAACGCGCTGAATGTGGTAACTTTGCAATAAAATCAGCCCGGCTTTTATCCCTTCAAATTCTTGTATATATGGTTATGGCAAATGAACACAAAATGTGATAGGATCATTTCTTTCACATCCCCCCCGCGTGTGATGCGAGGCGAGGAAGAAGAACAAGCAGGGATGTTGGAGTGTTTAAATGATGGCGCGCTAATGTAGGGAGACATAGAGAGTCATTCCAAATGGCACTTTGTCCAAGGGAGAGGACAACGTCGGCCAAAAAGTGGTTATTATAGCCCCTGCATTATGCATGCCAATGTTTGCAACCCAGCCTGCCTGCCTATTTACTATTATGCTGAATAGAATCAAAAAATCAAGAGTGGATGCCATGTGGAAGGCTTTTCAAAATAACGTCCACATCCACACAATAAGCATGCACTCACACGTCATGTATAGTAGTGTACTGTACAACAGCCACATGTAGCCTGCCTGCAGTCCAAGCATGTGCGAGCCCACGTTAGGGCATGAGGCGGGTTGGACGGAGCCAAAGAAAAGCAGGAACGGCGGACGAGGACGACGCGAGGGGAAATTTTCTCATAAAGTGCTAGAAATGGACAAAGATTAATCGTTCTGTGTCTCGTTGATGGCTGCATTATTCTACTCAAGTTGTTACTTTACCATGGCCTCTCCATTGGCCCGCTCCCACTGCGTACACAACACACATACACACTTTATACACTACATATATTTTTTCCCTCATCCGCTTTGCTCTCTTTTTCTAACTCACCAACACTTTGGTACACTTGGGCTCGAAGAAATGTACTACACATACGGATCTCATAATGATTAGATGGTATTATAATGGCTCAAGTAGCCGCCGCCAGTGTATATTAATGTTGGAAGTGAGAATAATGATATTCGGTTGGTCAATGGGGTAGCCTTAAGTACGTCATTGTTTGACTTTTCCGCACTCACAAAACCTTTGAAAACTAGGCGTGAAAATAGATTTCCCCCAGTCACGTACGTATGTTTGTGAGCGCGTGGGTAACACCCACGGACTTCCTACTTGATCCCAGACATTCTAATTAGTGGGCTAAATACGGATGCTCTTTTTTGCCGTAGTGCAACTGTTTGAATGTAAATTATTTGTGTGCTAGAAAACTTATATGTCGTTACTATTGTGTCGCAACGTCGGCGGATTCAGGTTTTCTTCCGGATCAATCCGTATAGCCACAGCATGGGGATCCAAAGGAGATAAGACTAAAGTCCATCTTGATCTCTTGAAAATCATCTAATGGACACCCGTCCTTCCCACAGACGCCTGTGATTGAGAAGTCGAGTTTTGTAGAAATTAACCCTCGCATGCGGTTCCAACCAAAGGGGCCGGCCGAGAGCGCGTCTGTTTAATTTCATGATTTCCCGCTCCAAACTCTCAACTCCTAGCCCTCTGCGCAGGGAAGGGTTACAGAGGAGGGGATGGTGGAAGGGAGAGCATATTGGTATCTTTTATTCAATAAGCGATTCATTATTCTGGGAATCTTTGTGGTTAGGGGAGACTCGGAGGGATATGCTCTGGTTTGGGCTTGACAAAATAATCAAAACAAATTGTTTCTCTGAGCAATTTAAAATGAGGAAATGCCTGGAGCTGGTGGAGCTGTGGAAGGAGAGAAGTGGAGATCCAGCGGCTGGTATGATTGAGAGGAGCAGTACAAGTCCGGCTGGGACGGAGTGCGGATGAGAGTGAGACCGCGTGGGCAAGAGTGGGTATATAGCTCAATGATCCGGATTTTTAGGAGAAAAGAATAATTGTAGTGACTAGTGGAGTAGTTGTTGAGGGCTTTGAACGGCCAACAGAATCAACAGCAGCTTGGAAAAAATCCATACACATAGGAGAGAACCGACTTCGCTCACGTCAAAATGGACAAGACATGTCGATTTTCCCAGCAAGCACCAGTTTTTTTCCCTCCAAGACGATGATAGATTATTCTCCGTATGTACACACCTCAGACCCCTTGCAAACTCTCACGATCCACGCACACACACACACACACACACATATATATATATATATATATACAAACACTTTATATAGACAGACACACACAGACGCACACATACATTCAGAATAGTCCTCACACACAAATGTACACACTATGGCTATATGGCTAGTCAGCCCCGCAATAGCAACAAGAGGGTTTCCTTTGGCCTCTCCAAAAAGCTTCATTGCATTACTTATGGTCACGAGCACTTCACTTTACTCCACTTTCTTCGTCTTCCCATCCTCAAACGTCACCCGTTTTTTCCTCCACCACCCCTCTCAAGGAGAAGATTTCCTCAAAAAACTCGCAGAAACACACTTACAGACCCTCACCCGAACACACGTGCCCCCGCATACGGATGTTCAAATGGCCCAGCAAAAAAATATGGAACCTTCTCAGCTTCTCACTCTACGTCGTACACGTACTTCAAATCCTCTGCCTTCACCACCATTTCCCTCTGCAAATAATAACCTAATGCACTGTACTTACTTACTCCATGCAAATTAACAAGTGATTCAATTATCTGATTACATTTCACCTTTGACTCGGTCGTGGGCACCGAGCCCACGAGTCAGACTCTGTCAGTTATTTTGAATAATGCAGACGAAATCCATTTGCCAATCAGGCATGCATAGTAGAGGGAGGCAGAGGTATGAGCCTTGCCGGGCAATAATGGTAATGTAAATAGTAAACGGCGGAACAGTACCGACACAGTGTGAGGGAGGGCAGTGTGTGCGTCCATTTGTGCGCATTTACTTTTACATGTGTGTGGACTTGAATGTGTGCGCGTGTGCATTACTCCACGTGTGTTTGTTTGCGTGTGTATGTGTGTGTGTACATGTGTGTGTTGACACCGGCGGTGTGTGTATTTGTATGATAAGGTCGGCACATGATATTGCCAGTCGTGTGGTATATGATCAAAGCCAGAGTTACCGCACAACTGACAGGTTGAGAGAATCTCGGATAAGATTGCTCTACTCCCTACCCCGCCACGAATACCACGTACCTACACGGAGATATCTACAGCACTAAACCACATGCGGCCAGGCTCTGTTACAATTTGACGAATTGTTTTCAAAACAGGCTCTGATTTCCGATGCATATTCATGATTTCCACCGGGACTCACCTCAGCCCGCCAGCATCTCCTCGGCTCTCCCTCGCAAACTCGCCCAACCCCAACTTTCTGCCCACATAGAGTCACAAGATACTGGGCTCAGCCGGCCTATTCCCTTCGGGTATATTCGCCCGCTTGCCCGCCCTTACTCCGTGCACATGGAGGAACAATGGAGGAACGAGTTTTTACTTTCTTCAAGCAAATGTGATTTCCTCCCTGAGTGTTATCTACAGAAGACATTAGTAGTACAGTGGAGACGGTGAGCGCTGCTGTGCATTTGAACCAGGATTTTTAGTCTATTCCGACGTATGATTCTTAAAGGAGATAAGTGCTCCGGGCTCATAGAGAGAGAGAGAGAGAGCGAGGGAATATACTAGTGGCGGTGAGGGAGGCTCGGATGGTGGAACGGGAAGGAATGTAAAAATTCCATAGGCTTCGTCGTTGAGGTTGTTGGATTATAGGCGGTCTATACATGAGAGCTGTGGTGGAACCTATAAGGACGGCTCACAGGAGGATTGAATGTCAAAAAGTGACTTGACGGGCTGGTTGTGATGGGCGACGGACGGAAGATTTGAAATAGAAATGGAAGGTTGGGGTGTGCCAATCATATTTTGGAAAACTCTGCATGAACCCAACCATGACTAGGGAGGGAACCAACTTTTACCTCTCTCTCTCCACACGCCACATAATATCCCACAACCCAGCAGCGCGAACCAAGTTGAGGAACACGGCGTGGAACAACAGCGTGCGAGAAGGAAACTTACTTTGACCGACAAATGTTCCCTTGCTCTCTCTCTCTCTCTCTTTCGTCTGCTCCCAACATCAACCGCGTACATGTGTGGACCTAGAGGTCCAACTCATCTCTTTCTTCATCAGTTAAGGCACACACGGTCACAGGCACACACAGACTTAAACTTCCATAAGCACACAAATCCACACGAACACTTACATCCACATGCATTCACACACACACAAATGTACACCCCAGCAAACACTCACACTTCTACAAGCGCACTAATCCAGACACACACACACACACACACACATGCCCAATCATACACAGGAAACTGTTCCATTCCTATTGGTGCAGAGTATACACACGATTCGAATTTTTTTCATTACTCCAACACACACACACACACACACTCACCATATTTGAGTGACTGACGGGTCGGGAATTTGCTTTCTGAAGTTTGGAGTTCCACGGTCTCCTCGTACGGAGACGAAGCCTGCCCGTGCGGTGACCACCTGGACAAGTTACGGCTGTAGAATGTCCCGACATACGGCTGATCAACCCTTGACAAGACGTCTGAGAGCCGAAGCCATCACTCCTATCAGACGCCATACAAAATGCGTAGATCCAGGTTCAACCCTACACAGTTGCTGGAATAATGTGGTAAATTCGAAATTTTTCGACGATAACTCATCTATGGCCACAACTGCAGCTACACATTCTACGACGTGTCAGGATGACTTCGGCCCAGGCCCTGAACTGGGTTGAAAAACAAGGTTGAAACAGTGGCACCCTCCACATTCCCACCACCACCACCACCATCACCATCACATTTGAACCCATGATGATATGAGCGCTTGCCATCATTGGTGAACCCTGGGTGCTAGAGAGCTATTGTATACCATGTGATCCTCACTATATGCATCTCCCCCATGGAACAAGAAATGAAAGGTTCTCCTCTACGTGTGCCCCCACACCCCGGGGAGTATGATTAGAAATTGATTACCTACCTGAAATGGGAGTTGGAAATGAATAACACTTTTATATCTATATATTTTTGCATACACCAGAGTCTCTCTGGGCAGTTTCTTGTAAAAATCCTTAGATTTCCAAACAAGATAGCCATATGAGCATATGCAGAACCAACAGACTTGATCCCACTGCTCAACTCAGCACTAAATCATTAGAGGACTGTTAGCGGTTGACACCTCAATTTCAATTGAAATTTGTCATGGTCCTCCGAGCCCTTTATTAATCGGAGCGGTGGGACCCCATGTATATTTTAACGGGCGGACGGATAGGGCATGGCCACTCTCTAAAAGTTTGATGAAACTCATCACAAGTACAACAACGACGACGACGACGACGAGAGAGGAACGGTAGCACAAGTTTAATCAATATTATGCGGAAGGCTCTCTGCTCGTGTCATTCAAACTGAAAGTCATCCTCATCCTCGCTGTCCATATGAGACAGTGTATAGTAATAGTATATATGGGCACACGATCAGATTCGCCCCTCCAAAACTCAACCGCTATCGATTTTGACTACACAATCATCATAATAGTAACGTATAACAACTGAGCGAATCCATACACTATGATTTCCAACTCATCGTCTATATTTTAGTCATATGCTGCTACGATGAAGCCATGTGAGGTTCCAGGTTTTTTTTTTAATTATATCCTCACATCACATCATGACTTTTTTACCTTCTCGCCAGCTGTGTGGGTCAAGTAGGTAACGTATAAATAAATTTACTAATAATAATCAGTTATACCGTGAATCTGTATGTACTGCAGTACTGTCATTGTGTCTATACGTGCGTGTGTGCGTCCGCGTCTGTTGCATATGACAGTGAATGTGTGTGTGTGTGTGTGTGTGTGGGTCCGAGTGTGTGTTCTATTTGCCTGTGAGTTTGTGTATGATGTATGCGCTGTGAATGCTTGTGTGTTGTGTTACGAACCCGAGTGCTGACTTGAGTACTACTGGTACGAGTGTGCGGGCACCACTTGGTGCTCCCGTTGCTAATACCACGGGGATATTGTGACGGAAGGCTTCCACCACCGACCGATCGAATTCCCGGTCGGATTTACTCATGCTAAAAATCATGCATATGTACATACCCACACATAAGAATTACCCCAAGAAACTAACCAGGAGCTCTAATGTGCGTGACAGAATACTGCAGTGTAAGTAGGGATTTGAGAAGGTATAAATATACAGACGACGCCACATCCCATCCCAGCAACACAGACTTTGGTCATGTCAACCTGTCAAAGGAAGGTAAAGAGCAGAGGGGAAGACGAGCGGGGTAGAAATAAATATAATGCGACAAAGACTATGATGATGGTGACGCGAACGTTGACGACGACGACGACGACCATGTTATACTCTCCATGACTTTGGACTGCTTTCAATGCAAAACCTTTCAGCCCGCTCCACAGAATTAAATCGAGAAAAGGAAAGAGAGAGAGAGAGCGAGAAGGAAGAAGAAGACACGCTTTTTGTAAGCCAGAAGCGCCACAGAGTTAGTTACCCATTGCTGAGTAGTATGGGAGGCTACTTTGATCGGAGACTTTGAATCATAATGCTCCGCATAAGCATTATAACTAGCTCAAATCCAAGCTTAATACACCGAGTGTGAAGGATACCCGCCCGTTCTCAGAGTCAGGAGAGGACTAAAAGGCAAGTGTGAGATGGAGAGAATGCAGAAATAAGCATTGGATTTGTCAAGGAAAAAGATGTACTAGATGGGAAGCACTAATACATAACACTCACAGTGAGTGAGCTCATACGGGAAGCAACGTCAGCGGTGGTGGTGGTGGTGGTAATAGTGCCGTGTATATAGTAGGGGTGGTAGTAGTCGTAGTAGTAGTATATGGGTGTTGAGCCTCAATGGGGAATAAAGAATGTCCCTTTTGGAGGTTTGAATGACAGATATTGTCCGAGATCTTTGCACTAGACGAGGAAAGTCACCGTGCGTACAGTGGCAGCTCAGAAGAGAATCCATTAATCAGACTATCGAATAATCCACTGACACAAATAAGCACCCCTTGGCCCCGCAGGCCTATTGTGTACCTCCTGCTGTGACCCTGCTCCATGTATATACAGTGAACCACTTTACCCACGGCCCGCGCGTCTTCATCCCTCATACTTTTAATGCATGAAATTATGCATTTTCTTCTGTATATATAGGCGGCGTAGTGTGTGCTGGACTGGGTGTGTGTGTGTGTGTGTGTGTGTGTGTGTGTGTGTGT
>WJFA01004209.1:0-11134 GCA_009870155.1 Pseudobourletiella spinata | reverse complement strand
TCGTGAAAGCCCTGTCCTGAGAAATAACACAATGTCTTACCGTTAGGTAAAATCTACTTACAGCTCTCTATCATGATGGAACAAACTTGGGTGTCATGGGGAAACGTTTCGAACTTCATGGCACACGACAAGACGAGAGTGAGTCTGTGATAAAAATTTATAGCATTTCAAATTCTCCCTCGCATATACACATCGAAAAACATATCACCATTCTGGCATTCTTTCTTTTTTCTTCCCTCAACTTTCGACTCACTTAGACATATATAGAAGCGTCTTGTCATTGTAAAGCCACAAGTAATGGTTGGGGACAGACATCTCGTGAAAAGTGACGGACTTGGCATTCTTGAAGAAACAGTCCGGCCTCCAAATATTCTGCAAGTTGTTGTTTAGAAATTACAAATCTAATAGTTGATTATGTGCTTGAGAAAAAGTATGTACTCACATTTAACCATTGTACATCTAAAATCCGGTACTGGTCGTCCATTTTCATAGGGAGTCGGAGACGGCCGTCTCTCCAGCTTTGAGCTAGGAAAACATCCGCTACGTATGTCTGCATTTAAAGCGGGGCAGTCAAAATCATTATCCGCATATTTACTGCCAAATTTATATGATACAGGTGTTGTAATACTAATTCAGTATGGTCCATGTGTGACGCAGTTGGTCTAATGCCTGAAATTTATTATACCGGACCAATTTTGAGGGATCGGAAAGGATTTAACTGGCCTGAAGTTCCAGCTTACGCATGAGAATTTACATGCTTTATTCTCATAGCTGGGTACCACCGCTACTGAAACTCTGAGTTGACCTCATATAACTTGTTTTGTTGAAATATTTACGGGAGTTATAATGATTTAACTACCACTGCTGGACTGAATAAATTGCGTCCCACCAATATCATGGACGCAACGGAGAATTGCCTCCGCCTCTCTTTCCGCAAAAACATGGAACTCGTAATGACGACTAAGCAAAACTAAATACTTTATAGCAGCTACACAATTTTTGAAAGTGGATATTACCATTGATTCCTCATCGATGGAATCGATAGACAGGACGGTGACATGGAAATAAACAATTGTGGCATTTCGATCCGAGTTTTTGGGCGGGCGGTTCTTGTCGTAACTCTTGCTGTCCGCGGGAAGTATATCACTCAGAGCCAAGCTTCCTCCAGGGCGCTGATCCGTCTGGTTTCTAGCACGTTCAAAACAAGATCTACCAATGTCACCTGCCAAATCCAAACTCGGGAAAGGCCCAATCCAACAACGTTTCCTACACCAACTTAAACTTGACTTACTTGTTATTATGAAAAGTGTACGGGTTGTAGACGTTGTAATTCTCACTCGTGTACGCACTAGCATAGCTACTGTGGTAGTTATTATTGCTATTGTAATTGTAGTTCCTAGACAAACTGTAACAAAAGCTACCCTCGATAATGATAAACGCTACAAAAATCACGCTGTATATGGTGGACTCCATCGTGAACCTTAAGATCACAGTCTGAGTGCCAGAGTTTACAGTCCACATTCTGCGACACACGAGGCACACACGAACAAACCCACGGTTTTCCCCTTCATGACGATCGCAGACGTACTCTTCCTCCGGATATCCTGCTCATCTTCGAAGTCGCTTTTCAATTTTCTCCACACTTGAAGCGCAATAATAAAGTTTCTCACTTTGGCAGTCCGTGTCAGCTCCAGTGCTCCATCACCCCTGTTTACACCGACTGGTCGAGGCCAACGGAGGCTCAACTTTTGGAGTGATGGAGAGAAGGTGGGAGAAAATCCATTTTCATGGGTCGTTCAGTTAATTTGATTAGGGTTTCCTCCCCGGTGCAGTGTAAGGCTTCGTTTTCCAATAAAACGTGTGGCCCAAACTTGTGCATTCAGCTGTAAAATATATCTGGACATATGTCGGAATGACATTGGGCTAGAAATGAACACCCGCCGCGAAGGATACCATAGCATGACTGCTGCCACACAACTCACACCTTCCAGCCTGAATCGCGTGTTCGCAAGTTCGAATCCTCTGGGAAGGTAAGTCCGACTGACTGCTCCGTCTGTATGTACTGTGGGGAATAATACTGTGAGAGAAGCTTACCTGAAAATGAAAGTCAACAAACAACGGCATCAACACCGAAAGTTTCATTCTTGGCAGACGGTTCGTGATTCCGAATTCCGTTGTCTACTACGAATTTCTAACAAAGCCGTTGCTGTACCCCGTTGTCTATTTTTCTCGTTGCAGGGAGAAAGGCATTTAACCGTGACAAGAAAACTTGAGATTCAGGGAAATGGTTGAGGAGAGACCCTCGTGGGCCACGTCCACGACCTCCTCTGCGTCAGCAAGTTAAGCCACACAAGTCACCTCATAAACTTGTGAGTTCTCAGCTTCCTGATTAGGTTTGTGCTCACACCAAACTTAGCGTCAGCCCTAATGAAACCGGGAAGTCGATGACAATCTGGTGTTCTGAAACGCACTCATTGCTTTTTCGTGACGCTTTATTGTGCTATATGCTGCAGGGTCTACCTAACTACAGCAAAGAGGTGACCTAGCACTCAGAGAGTATGACATAATGATGTTGGGTGGTGTGAAATAGTGTGAGAATTACTACAGCAGCGGCAAAAGGGTTGTTAATTATGGTTTAGCCTGGATAAGGGGTAGGCTTTAAGCCAGTTTTAATCCAATAAAATCCAGGGTTATCCAATGTGTGGCGAGCGGCGGGACTTTGAAGGCTTCCGTGATATTTTCTGGACTCGGAGTGCCACCACCAAAATTACTTCCAAGTCGGAGCCTCTCGCCTTCGCAAGGACTCCATATTTTCCGCGCCAAATTTCTCACTGCTGTCACTCCATAAGCTTGCACGTTTGCTATGGTGACCAACCAAGGCGGCAAATGATTGAATGAGGTTGACCTCTACCCTTTGAGCAAAAATAAGCAAGGCTATTCATGAGCTGACTCATTTTTCCGCGAAACCTTTCAGTCTACAATCTGCAACTGTCACAGATGATTTTCAAAGCTGACAAACACAAATTACACACTGATACTGACGAAGAAGGAGATGATGGGAGAAAATAAAAAAAACATTATGAAACTCTGCGCTTGTAAGATATGAAGTAACAAGTTTTATTGCTCTCTTTTGCATTATTGCTTATTGACTCTGCTTACAAAATATAGCACTCCGCGGGATGAGATCGACATAAGTCGTCCCGGTCCCGACATAACGAACTGGCCAAACGTCGGGAAACAACTATTAGCTTGAGCTCTAAAAAAGGGCAAACAATGAACAAGAGCCCATAAAAATAAGGAGGAAATATGTGCGATTTAAATATTTCAAACTTAACAAGGATAAATAAATTCTAGATCAGTATTGCATTTTTAGATACAATCTTTCAGTTCATTCGCGTCACCAGGCGCTTTCAACTAGAGTGAATCAAGTCTTTCAAATTAGCAATGACTGAGTCCATACCTAAACGAGACAGAGAGAGAGTGAGATGGAAGGATTAAAAGTAAGTATCACGACAGATCTACCATAAAGTCTATTGTTCCTTCTCCTATAGGTTTAGCTACAGATTAGGTACTCAGATTACTAACAGCTTCACTCAATTCACTCCACGCCGACGCGGCGGCAAGGAAGGAGCCAACGATATCCGTAAAGTTCAACAGCTGGGCGATTTCGATTGGGGCCTGCCCAAAACGATTCCTCACGCAGACGTCGACTCCACTGGATAGAAGCCACTCTACGACGGCTCGGTGACCTGCCTCCGTAGCCTGAAAAACCAGAATGATCCATTTAGTACACCCGTAGAGAGACATGATATGCAGGGGAAGGAAGTGCGTGGATGGTAACATCGTTTTCAAAATGGGAAAATGAATTACCGAATGCAGAGCAGTACGCCCACATGGGTCTGGTTGATTCAAATTTGCCCCAGCCAGACGGTAAGATTCCAGCCTTTTCACATCCCCCTTGGATGCAGCCCTAAAAGGATACAATAAAATACTGTTAGCTTTAAAGCCTCAAGAGTGAGTAGTATCTCACCATAACACATCTACTAGGGAAATGGGAAGGCTTACATGCAAAGTTCAGCTCCCAAAGCTGTGGCCTCAAGCGTAATGTGAGCCCCGCACTGCCTCAAGAGTGGGATAACATCATGGCTGTCCAATTCAATAGCTTCCCGGAGCGCAGTGAAACCCCTGCTATCCCGAACGTGAACGGATGCTCCCTTCTGGAGGAGATACTTCAACCGTTTTGAGATCATTCAGTGCGCAGGCAAAGTGTAATGGGGTTCGCCCTAAAGTTCCAACGTCTCCAAGTGATATCTCAGCCTCCTGTAAAACAGACAAAGGACGCTCATGTTAAAATACAGGATAGAATGTTAAATTATTAAATCCTTTGGAATGCAAACTTTGGTTACCATACAATGCCACTGTGTGACTCAGACTTACCGAATTCTTGAAGAGAGCGGCGAGATTCTCAAGCGGGTACTCAGATTCGCACGCTTGCGCCACAAGGGCACAGCTTAGTGATGGAGCGAGAATCCTTCGGATCCCCTCCATTTCCTCGGGAGCTTGCATCCTCAAACTGCACGCCACCATGCGGACGATGCGGTCCACGACATCTACCCCAACGATCCCCTTCCCGCTTACGCCGTTCGACTCAATCATGAGTCCACCCTCCCCAACCTCACGCCTATCCAGCAACTCCCGCTTGGCAGACATGAGTAGGTGGTGCGGGGTGGACGTGGGAGATACTTTAGTCAGCTCCCCACGTATATTGCATTGAATCATCTCCCTCTTCTTCTCCAGACTCCAATCAGATCGGCCCAAGACATAGCTGAGCTTCGTAAGAGCCGCCTCCGGGGTCATGTCCCATCCAGGGATCACTCCAGCCGCCTCGGTTGTGCGACCTGTTTCATAGATGGCGGATACGCTGCCATGTCCGCACTGCGTGCAATTGACGATGAGCACTCCGCGGCGAGAGGCTTGCTCAAGTTCTGCCAGCAGATCTGTTCGATTCGTGGGGAAATTCCCGGCGCCATAGGTTTGCAGGACAACGCCCATCGTCGGCGGTTGAAGGAAGACACGGACCTACGAAAAAAATGATTTATTAACAATCTATCGTTCCTCGCCTACTGAGAAATGCGATATATATTTGCGTAGAAATACAAACTTACAGTTTCCGGAGTGATGGACGGGAAGAGTCGTAAAAGCCCAACATTCCTATTCAGTGTAGTGTTCAGCTGGAAGCTTGAGATGCTTCGAGGTCGGTAGATCAAGTTGTAGTTGACTGTGAGATAGAAAAAAAACCAGTCAAAATCACGCTCCTGAATCGTGCTCAAGATCTCCTACAGATAGAGTTTCAATGATTGACAATCACCTTGAATGTTGATTCCCATGGTTGCAATCGGCTGCATGTTGGGCGAATCAAAGGCGTTCAGGCTGTCCGAGCTCACTTTGGTCACCCTGTTGCCGCGGAAGAGGCGATGGCCGAAGTAGCAAGTCACTTCGGGAATGATGTATGACCCAGCCATGATGAGAGCACCGAGGAAGTTATCTCGGCCGTCAGAGCGGGATTCAAAGAGTGGGATTTGGGAGCCGGTGATGACGACGCTCTTCCCCAGGTTCTCCATCATGAAGGACAGAGCAGCTGCCGTGTATGACATGGTATCAGTCCCATGGAGGACGACAAAGCCGTCGAACGCTTCGTAATTACTCTGAAAAAGTCAAAATTGCAATTAAAATCCGCAAAATAATCCAAAAACGTGTAATGCAGTAACCGAAGAAGCCTTACCTTGATATCTCGGGCTATCCGAATCCAGTCATCCATCGTCATGTTACTGGAGTCCAGCAGCGGATCATACTCAAATATGGTGTAGGCTATGCGGAAGTGCTCACCGGGAATTTCACTGCAAATATTAAAGTTAAATAAAATACCCTGGTTTTCACAATTTTTTTTAGAACTAAATCAAGAATATTCAGCTACTCCACTTACGGTAAAACAAGCGGAGTTGATCCACCTTCCCCCACGGAGTCCTCAAAGCGGAGCTTGGCATACTCATCGTCGTGGAGGTGAGGGAACTTCCGCACCGTATTTTCCAGCATGTTGGGAGCGCAGGTCAAGGCTATAAAAATAATAGATTTATCAATTTAATTAATTAATTGTAATTCATGGCATTCAAATTTCATGTGTTATTTCAATACAGACCCGCTAGGGTTTCATTTACTATGTTGCAGCTTACCCCCACGCTTGGATCGGACCATCCCGATGGTCCCTCCAGTGTAGATGACCAGGACCTTCCGTTCATTGGGTTGGAAGAAGCAGCGGTCAAAGCTCTCATTCCTCCTCAAGGTCCCCCGAAGGGTCGTCGGATCCAGTTGTTCCCCCACAGACATGAGACTTCGGTCAGGGGATGAGGACAGTGGGACAAGATCCTGGCAACATACCATGGACTCGTCATCATAATCCTCACTCACAAGGCGCAACATGTTATTGTTGCGATCAGAGCACTTGAACTCGTCGTAATCGTAACCAGAGTAGAAATCAACATCAGACTCGTCAAATTCGGACATGAGGTCCAAGAAACAGTTATTATTATTAACGTTCAGTGAGTTCTTATTCAACTTGGAGCCCAGGGCTCGGAGCACATTCACAGGGACGGGAGCGAGCGCCATCCTTACTACCATTAACACGTTTGAAAATGTAGGGAAAAATAAAAGATGAAATTCCTTCTCGAGGAACACTAAGTGAGAGCGCTTGAACAACGTAGTGTCAAAATAAAAACGCTATGTGAGTTCGAAACTCGGTATTCTCAGTAACAGAGCAGTGTGAAAACGAACGTATTGGAATCGGTACAGTTTGGACAAGGCAACAATTTCCATTAGAACCGTGGTTGTTTACTTGTAGCTGTCAATAGTAAGACTAACTCCAGCATGCGGCTTGCTGATCAATAAATACCCAAACCTCTCTTCTTGATGTAAACAGTAGTGGTGTTTGGGGCGAACGGTCGGTACAAGCGTCGCGGTAACAATTATTGCTAACCCCTCAAGATCCTCGCCGCCGGCTTCCCTCGTTTAGTTAATAGCTTGGCGGTGGGCCACTTCACAGTCAATGGCTCGAGCAGCGTAGGAACATATGAATGATGAAATAGTCACTGCGCGTTTCATACTCCGTCACTGTCTTTTATTTCATCAGGAATCCCAGTGGTCCATACAAGTTTTCCTCCTAATTCATATTCAATCAAATACATATTAATACTATATTGTATTGGTCGTAGTAGTAGTACTACGACTGCGTGATCGGAATACTCTATCAAAACAACATTAAAAAAAGCTACTCTCTGATAATCAAACTTACTGAACTGCGCCGACCCTGTTCTCACAGTTCAGTTCTTTCTGAATGGGAGACAACCAGCGATTTACATCAGCTTCATCTTTTCACTTCTAATGATCTTGCTGAGTAGTACTAGTACTCGTACTCACCCGCAGCCCACATGAGGATGATGAAACAAACTCAGTGTTTGCACTTGATTCTTTCCGTCTGCATGTATACTATTCTCAAGACAACCGCACGCTTGGCCCAACTGCTCAAATTTTTAACCTCGTCGTCGGTCTTCTGAACTTCTTCCGCAGCCTTCCTCCAATATAACCGTCACCCTTGCGAAACGTGCTCAACCCGCAATTCAGCAATTCTTGTTACATCATCCGCACTACACTTTCAGAAACAGATCCTAGAAATCTGTACCTTGTGCGTCTATATCCCGCCTTTGATTTCAGCGGAATCAATGCAATCCCGAACTCACTCGCAGCATGAGAGTATACTGTACTACTGTTTATCGTCGGTAGTCGGAGAGGGTCGACAGATTCGCAAAATATTCTCTGTCTAGCCGAGCAGCGGTGTATAGCTCTGGGCTCGAAATATGTGAAGGTCATCCAGGCGCCGTATAACTTGCTACTGTGTACATATTCCCCTCCAAAGCTTTCACATCTATATAGGTACAGCTTAAATCTTCCATACATCCTCACTAATCTCTCAGGATCATAATCTGTGAACAGAAATCGAACCATTTACTATTTCCGTCCAGTAATTTAAGGGAGCACGATTCTAGCTTCTCACAAACTCAAATCTTCCACGGATTCAACACGTGACCAGTGACCACACTAGATGGGAAAATAATATATTTGAATATTATCAGGGCTTGTACGTTTGGCTGAGTCTTCAGAGCAATTCATCATCTGCCTGCCAATAACTAGAGATTTCAATATTTTCAGCTGTCCCGATACACTAAGTGCTTAATGTAAAATGACAAGAAAAGATGAATGACGGCATGGAGAGTTACAACGGGCAAGACGACGACAATAGATATTTTTCAAATCCACATTCACATGTTTACAAAAAACCTTACACTTGGGGCGGCGCCAAGATTTGAATCAAATTAGATTTCCATGCGTCATCTTACATTTTAGTTCCGCGTTGAGATCACCCGTGATACATTTCCTAACAATCATCTATGGTCAGCCTTGTGAAATATGACGGTTTTCATATATTTATTTTCATTATTTGATGAATTAATGAAGATACATTGTGTAGCGTATACTTAATTCCGCGTGCTTTTCTTGGAAATAACCCGCTGGTGTGAAAATGAATCCCACGTTTAGTTTGAGTGGACATAAGGAACGTGATCCGTTATCCACTTCCTCCTCCATCTTTGAAAAGTTCAAAAGTCATTTACTCCATCATGGAGCATTCCATTCTTGTTTGAATAATAAACTACGCAGTAGCTCCGCTGATTGTGCCATGAATGAAATAGATAGATGTTTAAAACTAGTTGCAAACTAGATTTTTGTTTGTTCTCTCTTTCCTTCTGTGTCGCCTTTATCGAATAAGAGACGCCAGTTTTTACGCGTCGGTCTTTAATAATGAGGACGATAGTTTGACACGAGATGTGTAGTGATACTTCAAGTCATTCACCATTTTCTGATGTTTTACAACTGCCAACTGCCCCACTAATCATGCTTCACACGAGATGCCAATTTCTATTAATATCCCGAGTTTGCGGAAATAATCAGAGTGAGCTGGAAATTACCAGTTTATTGTTGTATTTTGACTGATTGTTCTTATATAATCCCGCAAATCAACAAAAAATGAGAGCATGTATGTTTACGATCCAGTGTTTACAAACAAATTTTTCCATTCAGTTTTTAGGCCAAACTCATGTCTTCTGACAAACAAAACAAACTTACAGGTTTAGCCAGTGGGGACAAGGTCAAAGCACCAAAATTTACACAGCTTCCATCAAGCTGTGGTACGTGCCCATAGCTTTTCTTTTGCATAACAATCGCTCCATCATGTTTTCTAAAATTATGCATAAGAACAAGAGTATTCTTGTGAGTAATTTATGGGATCAGCGTCATGTGGACTTTCCAAAACATTATTTCTTTCCAGAAAAAACTTTAACTGCGCAACAGATATAGAAACAAGAGCGATTCGGAAAAATAAATACACCAGAAGTTGCTTCGAAGAGATGCGACCTTCTTGGCGCAGTTGCTTCAACGCAGTAACAATGCGTTGTACGGTGGGGAAGATCAAGTTCACGACCTGACTGCGACGAAGTTGAACATCGCATTGAAAGCGACCAGACAATACTTGCTTACGCAATTCAATCGCCAATGGACAAGCCATTAGTCGCAAGGGAAAAGCCTATTCCGCCTACAGCATATGCATAAGGTCTCGTCTTCCACAATGCGCTTTGATTTCTTACAGTAAAAAACTTATGTACCAGATTGAAAAAAATACAGATTAAAAAAGGATTACACACTTGACTGCACGTGCTGGATCAGACTTTAATAGCCAACGGAACCCGAGAAGAAAATACAAGGAAAACATCATCCGATGTGATGACGATAATGAGGAAAACGGTCAGTGTGTGTGGCGTGGTGTGTGGCAGCTTGAGAGCCAATGAGTGTTCAGGGCGTGGACGCTGTGAAAAAATTGTTTTCATCCCACTCGTGAAACTCATCGTTGTTTGTACGCGAGCTAGTGGGAAAAAGCCGAGTATTTATCTCATGAGGTCATTCAGCCTTCTATCTGTCCTGAGTGGCGCAACTTCGAGTTTGTCATACTCTTGCGTGTTCATGTTGGACAACGTGAGCAAACGTAAACATTTCCAGTAGCTTCACCCTTCTTCAGCCGATGACCGATTTCTTCCTGTAAAACTAGATTAGAAGCATTCATGGACTTTAACAGGAATTCCCAATTGAATTGACACGAAATTCCAATTGAAAGATATCTAGTAAGGGGCTGTCGAAATATTACGTATATGCGTACTCAGGAGGGGGGGGGGTCTGAAATCCCGAAAATCCCCGTATGACACCGTTGATGACGGAGGGTCGAGAGGGCTTTCGGACAAAAAGCATATGGGTAATATATGGACATCCCCTGAGTAGCATTTCATACATACGCGGATGTTAAGTGGGTAATTCCATAAAACTTAACAATACGGAACAGTAGCTCACACGTCACCCTGAACAGGTGCGACTGGTGTTATATTGTGGCTGGTGTCGTGTCATTGTATCCACTGAGATTAAAAGATTAGCCCCGGTAGTAGATGGGATTTTTAATAGCTCGAGGGCAGGTGAAATTCTTGTGAGTCTTACCCATTTCGCTCTTCGCTCACAAACCCTATGGGTTGTTTGGCCGTCCGTCGGTTGGCAGTTGGGAGGCAAAGGCTGCCTCTCACTCCTTCCGCTGAGCCCTGCTGAGGGATGTTACCTCAGCTAATAATAGATCATGCTAACCGATGGAGCCAGATAACAATCCCCTCATTAACCCACTGAATGGAAATGCCCATACTCCGAACTTCTCACATTTCTGATGAAATATCCCGTGCTTCTTGCATCAGTTTTCTTCAGTACGCGGTGAAATCCTGGTTCAAATAATGGAATATTTGTAAACAAATGTAAGGAATAATGGCATCATTGTGACTGCGCTTCACACCAGTCTTTCCCACCGATGCATCAACTTGCATCGTTTTTTTTGGATTAGCCCTTGCACGTGTTATAATCCCGGTGAAATGAGAAAAATATTTACATGCACAATGTCTTGATACTGCTCTTATCTCAGTCAGTGCTCATGTGACAAAATTTA
>WJFA01004208.1:0-11134 GCA_009870155.1 Pseudobourletiella spinata | reverse complement strand
GTATAAATGTATGCATGTAATTGTGTTTGGACGATGGAAACGTTTTGGCGGTGTGTTTTGTCGTCGGGAAGAGTGGATGCTAATCGCAGGTCTTTAAATTTGGCATTTGTCAGGTTTATTTGGGAATTATTGTTAATTTCAGAATTAATGGGCGAACATTGTTCTAGCCATATAACTCCGAATGATGACCTTCCGCAGTTTCAATTTAATAGATGGAAAACCTTTCAATTTTACTGAAAAATTACAAACTAAATTTGAATTAATGTCTCTCGCCCAAATTTGAAACTTCTACTCAATCACACAGCAATACATGATCATTATTTAAGACTCTCTCTTTACGAGGAACACGTCAGCACTTAGCACCAAGTGCAGTGGCTGATATTTTCACCATAGTTTGACGCTAGTTGGACTTAAATTCGTAACGTGTAAAGTGAATTTACAAAGTCATTCAGTTCAGCTTCACATGACGCGCATTCCGTGTGTTAAGAGTGCATGTAAATGAAGAGGAGAGTATTGTTTGCACCTCTTAAGCATGGCACAGTGCACACCGTGAGCTGTACATGGCACTGATGACGTCCTTTGACGTCATCTGAACATCACTTTTGTACTTCCTTTTGTACGTGTATAGCTCATGTATGTGGCTCATTTCACACGTACACCTAACGTCGTGTGAGTCATAATTTCCTCTGAATTCGTAGGATTATATGCTATCTGAAAGGATGTGAGAGGAGACAACCACCACAGCAGTTATTCGCTTAATTTTGAAGTGTGGAGGTAGTCACGGCGGTTAAGAACATTTACGTGCGTAGTTTTCGATGGAAACGGAGTGATCAGAATCGTCTTCACGAGAACTGTCGATACTGAGGTGAACCTCTATTGAAGAAAAGGACTTAGTGTCGATCAGTTCCAGTTGAAGGTATAGAAAGTTCGAATTTTATTCGGGAAAATCGCTGCGAACGGTTCTTCGTCTGCACTCCGCTAATTTTGCCAGGTGTGTTAAAAATTTTGTAGTTTTTATTAACTGGAAGCTCTGTCTTGCTATGTATTATCAGGACTTGTGATTGTGCTAGTGAAGGTCGGGGTATGAATTTGTGATGTGATCATATAGAATTCGGTATGCGAGTGTGAGCTTCACAGGGACTTTAGTCTGACATCAATGGCAGTGAGATTTCAGAGAAATTATAATTCTTTATATGTAGTTGAAAATCATATTTGGAACACTTTCGATGTCTACTTGGACTGCTCACATTGCACATTTTACCTGTTTCATTATTTTGTAGACGATAACGCTGAAAGATAATTTTGTCCTGTTTTTTAACTGTGCACCATATCTCCGCTTGCCACTTCATGAAAGTGAAAAAGGCTTTAAGGTTAGTGGGTGATGATGAAGTATATTGCGTGCATGGCTTTGGCGTACTGATGTGTAATAGCCAAAATGAACGACCGTGGAAGTTTACATGAAGGCAGGTTACTGGGTATTTTGTAAGAGCGACTGGACCCTTTAGTATACTTTTGGTAAAAAAGGCTTTCTTTCCAGGAGGACTTTTGTTAAGGCATTTTGTGTATAACATGCGTGGTGCAGTGTTGGATACTTGTTTTCCGAGCACAGCCCTTGTCCTTGTTTTGTGAACGCCCGTATTGAAAGAATTGCCGCATTGGAAAATCAAGGTCACGTCACATCATGTTTCTGGCTAAAGGTGCTGAAAAATCCTCATGTGGCTGTCCACCTACTACTTATGTATATGTGCTCTGAGGGGGTGTCGGGCATGAGTCCCAGTGTCAACTGCGGATGGCGATCGGTATATACGTGTATATGCGGTTAGAAGAGGAAGACGTGAAAGTGGACTAAACGTGTTCTTGCAATATCTGTACAGTTTCACAGGTATATAGTGATTGGTAGACGAGAAAACTGTATTACGACGAGCATCATATTTGTTACACTGCCGTAACTATTCACCGATTTGTAGAATTGTGGAACCTAAAACTTGTGCAGGGTTTCATTTTTTCGTTGCAGAGGTAATAGTTCACAGCAGTTATAGGGTGTTTCAGATTCTTAATTTCTGGCGTAGGTAGGACATTTTCACTGCATGCCAGAAATATTACATCACGGTAACTCTGGACAGAATTTGTGACAGAAGTGATTGATTACGTCGGTGTTGTTCATAGAGAAAATTATTTTGGAAGGAAAATGCGAAGTGCGACGTTAAATTAGGGGGAATGGGAAATTTCACTATAATTTGTTTCACATGTGTGATCGTATGATTGTGATGCGCGTCAAAATTCAAACTGAGTTTTTTTCGTTTCTCGCAAAAATTTTTTTAGGATTCTACTTCTGCAGTGTTTGAAGTTGCTGTTGGCTGAAACAATCCAAATACTGTCCACGTTTCTGTGTATCGCTAGATAATATACTTGTAATCAATCAACTACAAAAGCTATAAACTTTCATAACATAATTGAATTTTAATTAAATTTAACTCTAGTAAAACGAAGCGTCAAAAACGCAATAAAATTTGTCGTTATATGTTATGGCTTTAAACAGAACTAATTGTTTTTCATTTTGTCTGTTGCACAGATTCATTGCGGTTTGAACCGGCGTTAAGTTGACAGAGTGAGACATCGGTGAAGGTATATCATCGAGGACATCCGTGATCAGTGTGATGGGTAAGTTCAGTTTAAGAGGAATCTTCGGCGGGAGATCTTTGTATGTGTGCAAGTTATAACACCGAGGTTTTTTGCTCTAGATCCTAGCAAGCAGCAGTATCCTCCTGGAGGCGGCTATCCACCTCAACCTGGTTATCCTCCTCAAACTGGTTACCCGAATGTAGGATTTCCAGGTCAACAGGGTTACCCGAATCCAGGATATCCGGGTCAGCAGGGTTACCCATATCCTGGAGGGTCCCAACCTCAACCAATGGGATTCACAATGCCTATTCGCCCGGATATTCCGCTTGAGCCTAAACCCGAAGGTTTGGAACATGGTGAATTTGATTTCACAGATAAAACCATTCGCAGAGGTTTTATAAGGTGAGTATTTACGGACGGAACCTTGAAGTAAAATTTGCGCATTTTCAGCATCAAATTTGTTTTCTGATTCTTAAATATTATGCTGCGCTGGACTGTTAATTGTAGAAATGTGACAATGTAATTCGTCTCTCATAGGAAAGTGTACAGCATTTTGATGGTTCAGTTGCTCGTCTCCGTTGGATTTATTGCCCTGTTCCTCTTTCATGCGGGTGTGAAGCAGTGGACAAGACAGAATAGCTGGTTTTACCTCGTTGCCCTCGCCTTCTTTTTTGTCACAGCTCTAGCCATGTCATGCTGTCCCAGCGTTCGAAGGAAGTCACCAGGAAACTTCATTTGTCTGAGCATATTCACTTTAGCCGCCTCAGTCTGTTTGGGTGCGGTTGCCAGTACCCACAGGTAAGTTTTGATCTCATTTATTATCGATTTACTACAGTTTTGATTCATGAAGAGATGATTTAATTGAGGTTTCTTTCATTCTCTTGTATTTGCAGTGAGGAAACGGTTCTGATTGCTGCGGGCATAACTACTGTGATTTGTTTCGCCCTCACTCTGTTTGCTTTCCAGACCAAGTTCGATTTTACCCGACTGAATGGGATTCTCCTCGTTTGCCTCCTTGTTCTCGTCATCTTTGGGTTTCTCATGATCTTCATCAGACTGCCCGTCTTGCGCCTTATCTACTCCTGTCTTGGAGCTCTTCTGTTTTCCGTTTATTTGATCCACGACACGCAGCTCCTCATGGGTGGGGATCATAAGTACTCCATTTCTCCGGAGGAGTACATCTTTGCCGCTCTTACCTTATACCTGGACATCTTCAACATTTTCATGTACATTCTTAGCATTGTTGGTGGAGGAGGCAACCGCTAAGTAGTGCTCAAGAATTTCTGTTAGTAATCATGTGAGTATGATTTATACTGCAGTTGATGTACTTATTCAAATAACTGTTTTTGTCCTACGCTGTATTTGCGCTGTGTTACCGCCGAGACGATTTAACTGACTTGGAGTATTAAAAAATTAGCTCTTGTTGTGGGAAGCTATCCCTAAACGCAGTAGTAATGTCATGCTGTACTAACGAATTACCTCAGTGTATATTTCTAGGAAGTATCATTAGCCAATAAGTTTGAAATATTACTGCAGTAACACAGGGTTCCTGTACGTCGAACAGGTCCCGCGTAATAGTATAATGATGTGAATAAGGCTTGTGCCCAGTGCATGTTGTGATGATCGATTGTACACATTGGTGGTGCGATTACAATTGCCCTGGAATAGTGTAATACTACAAAGACAAATGTACAATGCAAATCGGATCGTGTAGCGCGATTACGGAAGGATTGCTTCTGTAAATTAATGTTTGGGCCAATTGTCAAACTTTAAAAGTTGTTCATTTCAGTCAATATTGTTCAGCATCTGGTTCGAAGATAATTTAGTTTTGTTATTTCAATCAACGAATCTGTACTTTATACTTCTTAAATGAGCTGAACACATATGTTGGAAAGGATTCAAAATGTCAATATGAGGAATATTACATTGATATGGAAGGAGTTGGAGAGTCTTCAATGTGATATATCGTATACTAAAAGCATGTATCTTACACTTAACGGAAAACTGTCACAAAAAACACTAAAACAATGCGGTGTGGAGTAGCTACTCTGAACTGGGCAAAGTGACTGAAGTAAGACATTTATTTTTCTCAGCGGTCTTTATATAGAGATGAGACTATGTGTATGCATATACTGCAAATCTATAATTTCCTCCGTAACATTTTATTACATTCCTCCAGTCCAAACACGCACTTTCCATTGCATTGATGTTAAGAAATAAATAATGCTTAATGTTTTTTAAAAAAACAGAAGGCAATATCCGAAATCGGGATCGTTGATGATACCATACGCTTCGTAAAAGTATTTCAATTTTCGTTTCATGCTAATTCATCATGAAACATTCAAGACTCACCCGAACGTTTTGCTGTATTATATGCATAACCTTGAGCTAAATTTGGTTGTTTACGAAACTAAATTGCAAGGAAGTAAAATAAATGTGGGAAGGAACGCGGCATTATCACAGGAAGTCTGCAAGTCTCGGATGTGGTACTTGTTTTACCTCGATTTCTTCACATTTCTGGTAGTTCTTTGAATTCAGAATGTGAGTGAGTGACACGGTAGATCATATGTAAATGTATTGACCAACCCGGTCATGGTGAGGGTAGGTATGAACAATTACTGTAATGTGGGGTGAAACTGTGAGCCTGTCAGCCAGAAACCGAGACGTTGACGGAAAGGCAGAATGTGTCACTTCGATTTTTACCACTTTGTTGTTACAACACCTTCCCATTATATGCATGGTCATATCTTGATCGTGTTATTCAAAGAGTATGTGAAAAAATGGAATTTAAACAGCTTTGTCACAACTTAGTTTGGTCTTTACGGATCCTGTTAAAAACATTTGGCCTAGAAGATTCATTATGTAGCCACAGTTTGTTGCATGTAGCAAACCGTTTGAACTTACAATGAAGTTAACTCATTTAAAAATTTATCTCATCGGACCCAGTTTGCTCAGCCTGGACACAATTCTTGCGGTTGTTTTGTACGGAAATATATACGGACATGTCTGACCTCAAACACTTGGTTTTTTCCGCCGAAAGAAAATATTTGCTGTTCCAGTGTATAAAGTTAATGGCTAAGCACCTAGTCCAGAGATCCTTCCGGGAAAAATCCCACCTACATTTATTTCCCAGCATAGACACACTGTTTTCCTCCGCTGACCACTTCCACTGAGAGCCTCACTGAATTGATGGGAAGACTGCAGTGTAGAGGTAATAAATCCGAGTGAAATTTGTGAGACTTTATTAGTGTCGAGCCAGAGATTACTGGTGGCGAACACCGCCGGTCATTCATACTGTTTAGGATTCTCGTCACAATCTCTCACATCTAACACAACATTTGGGTCTCAGTCTCAACACAACCTGTTTGGAAAGTTCCAACATGGCGACGGCGACCATGAATCAACAAGCTCAAAGCCAGTTCATGTACCTCTTCGAGCGGATCGGAGAGCCACTGTACTTGGCACCCCGCGGAGCAAATAATAGTTTTGTTTACCAGTATCCTACCACAAACTTGGTATGTGGAACACTGGTTCTATCACTCCCACGATTCCAGTTCGGCGCATGAAATTTACCCCATGTTTTGTATGTGTACGCTGCATATAGTCAGAGCAAGATCGCGATGCCATGGACGTGGTTGGACGGATGTGGAGCTCCAACGCCCCGGACCGACGGGCCCCAGCGGTTGTAATTGATCCAAATGTACGCGTCCCCGATCTCGCCAACATCGGAAGACTCTGTCCGCGCAACACTATCTACTCCTACTTCATCCCGAATCATCGAAGGGCTACCAGTGAACTTACGGCCATTCTCATGGGTAAAATTACTTAAAATTAAATTATAAAAACATGAAACTTCTAAAATTTAACATTAAATTGTACAACCGTCTGATTTAAAATTTCAAAGCTGAGCAAGATCGCAATCGATTCTTGGCCGCGTGTGCTCTCTGCCGTGATGACTCGAGGATTAATTGCCAGCTATGGCTCCAAGCTGTGGCAAGTTGTTGTCTGACTCGACCGGACATGAGGGGATTCCGTTTGCCGGCACTTGTGGAAATATCCCCGAGCTCTTTCTTCAATGCTCATACGATGCGTCAAGCCCGGGAGCAAGGGGCACGACCGGAGCAGGACAGAGTATAAATTTTCATGAAATCTGTATAGCTGTAAAAGCATATGATATGAATTATGCATGTATAAATAGGGGATATAAGAATGACATTATGATTTGGATGCTGGCACTTTTGCTCAGAGTGTGATAATTCCGGAGCGGACGTCGAATGAGAACAACGAGGAAAACCGACTCGCTTACTTCCGTGAGGATGTGGGCATCAACAGTCATCACTGGCACTGGCATTTGATTTATCATGATCGGGCTCCACGTACCGGGCCGGGCTCACGGGATCGTAAAGGGGAACTCTTCTACTACATGCACCACAGCATGATAGCAAGGTAATATCATGACTACAAAACCTATATAACCTTGCTATTATGACTGGCTTGGGTTACGTTTATAATGGCCAACTTAAATGGCTTCAGTGTTGAACAATGAGAAGTTTCGAGAACTGGTCTGTAAGATGTAATCTTATACTATTGTGACCCCCGACTGCTGTAGGTACAATGCAGAGCGACTCTGTAACCGTCTAGATCTTGCGAATCCGATGTCTCTTGATCAGCCCATGCCTGAAGGATACTTTCCCAAACTTACTGATGCGAACTCAGGTGTAATTTGGGGAACTCGTCAGGAGGGTACGAGATTATCTGTGAGTTTATAGATATGACATGCTCTCAGATGATCCAGAGTCATTGTAAATGATTTTTGTGGATGCCATATCTGGAGAGAATGAGACTTTTGAACCCTGCATGGTTATATAGGGTGTAAATAGACCCGAAGAGGGTGCCATGGTCACACTGGAGGACATGAGGAAGTGGGGTGATCGAATATCTGAAGCCATTGACTCGGGAGTTGTGATGGATGTAAGTTTACAAGAAAGATAGAATTGAATACGAACGGAGGAGTTAAATTTGTTGCCATTTCTTTTCGAGCCAGGATAATAACCGAAGGATTCCTCTCACTGAAGAAGGGGGCATCGACATATTGGGTGATATTGTGGAAAATGGTGGAGTTGTCGCTCCAAACGTCCGTTTCTACGGCAGTTACCACAACATGGGCCACGTTTTGATTGCCTTCTCCCATGATCCAATCCATAGACATCGGGTGAGTCCTTGTAGGAAGCAGTGGCAAAAAAGTGGGGCTGATTTTGCGAGTCGACATATTTCCGACGTTTGGTTCAATGCGTCTGAGGAATGCATTTTGCATTCTATTTTATAGGAGAGCAACGGTGTCATGGGAGACACTCCGACGGCAATGAGAGATCCCATTTTCTATCGTTGGCATACACACATCGACAATGTATTCGACAAGTATAAAGTTACTTTGCAACCATACACACAGCAACGGGTTAGTTATGATCGTTTCCCGGTTGATCTGATTGAATGAAAAATTTGATGGCGCTCAACTTTGAATGTCTGATTTACCATTTTTGTGAAGCTACTCTGGCAAGGGATGCAAGTGAATAGTATCCAAGTGCAAACACCGAATCGGGAGCCGAATAGGATGTACACATTCTGGATGCAGAGACACGCGGATTTGGCGAGAGGCTTGGATTTTACTCGTGATGCCGTGAGGAATGGTCCGATTTTTGCTCGGTTCACTCATCTTCAGCACGATCCATTCACATACACCATTCAGGTGAGCTGAGTATGGGAATAACCTTGAAATGGGAATTTGTCACAGTCTGCTGTGGGTACAGATTACCAATTCATCCCGGCAAGCCACTCAAGGGACTGTGCGGATATTTATGGCACCGAGATTCAACAACAATGGCCAACGCTTCAACTTTCGGGAACAGCGCCTTCTGTTCTTTGAGATGGACAAGTTTACTACGCAATGTAAGAGATTATAGTAATAGGCAGTGCCATTGCAAAATTTTAAACCACTATTTACCGAATGTCTAAGTTTTTTGATTTTCCCCACCAGTACAACCTGGGCAGAATACAGTGCAGAGGAGATCGAGTGAGTCGTCTGTGACAATCCCACCCGTTCAAACTTTCCGCGATTTAGAAAATCTGCCGCAAGAACCCGAAGATATAACAGGGTCTCAGGCAGTTTGTGGTTGCGGCTGGCCGGATCATATGCTCATACCTAGGGGCTCCACTACTGGCGTCACCTTTGACTTATTTGTCATGGTGACAAACGCTGCGGAAGATGTTGTCCCACGGCGGAACAACAGAACGGAAGCACAGCGGCAAGGCTGCAAAGATGCTGTGAGCTATTGCGGAGTTTTGGATGAGTTATATCCTGACCGCAAACCCATGGGCTTTCCCTTTGATCGAAACGCTGTAAATCCTGGGACGAATCAACCCGTCGAAAATTTGGACTTGTTCATACAGCCATTTTCCAACATGCGTTATGTTCAGGTTAGACAAGAATTAGTTCTGGATGTCATGCAGTCATCAAACAAGTTTGACTTTGAAATGTGACTATGGATTCCATTCCAATGCAGGTGCAAATATTTCACGAAGGAAACCGAATTGTGTTGGCACCAGACGGCGGACCCACGAATCGTCCCTTAATAAATGCAGCCGGGGAAGTAATACGACCTCCGATGAATGCCACGTCGCGCCCAACCCAGCCAACTCGACCAGGAACGACTCAACCAGCTCGACCAGGAACGACTCAACCAACCCGACCAGGAACGACTCAGCCGGCTCGACCAACGCGCCCGCCTACTCGACAGCCTCCAAGAACACCATCACCTACAAACACAAACAACACGTGGGGGACGCCAGGTATAGGCAGACCTGTTACTTTTTCCCCGTCACCCCCACCGGTGAGCCCACAGCCTTGGGGGTCACCTGGACGTGGCTGGTCGCCTAACCGCTCCCGCAGCAATTCCCCTGACAACTTTGCATTCGTTGGGTGATGAAGTAGTCTCGACGCTTCGGGAAGATCGTACAGTTGTACCTTAGTCATGTAAAATTTAGTACTGTGAATGTGTAAGATTCGCTTCACACTCTGTAAATTAATTCCGTGACTTTTTTCCGTTTGTTCGCTTTCAGTAGCTATTCGACTTTGATGTTTTCACGAAAATAATGTGAACAACGAGTATACACTTGAGTGGTGATTCCGGCCGACGGTCAAAAAGTGGTGGTCACATGTGGTAGCAGTATGATAATTTTATTCACTTCGATTCGAATGCTAGAGTCAGTTTGCATCAAACATGTACTCCAATAATGATTTTTATGACGACAAAAACGGTGACGACCAAAGGGATTTGTGGGCACAGCCCAAACTACCCATCACATCGAACTTTCTTAACTAACACATTATAGGTGGAAGTTTTGATTCAACAAATTCATACCACACGAAGTATGTATACTGAAGTTTGATTTCGATTCACAAACACCACAGCGACACCTAATTTTAACAGTTACAAAAGGGGCACTTAACTGAAAACGTGTTTTTTCATGGTCCTTTACCTTGCAGACAACTAACCTACAAATAGCGCAACCGAGTCGAAATAAAATAGCCTAACTTGTAAAATTAATAGAAAACATAAACCATGGTACTCGTGTAGTAATGATAATAGGTTAACAGAAGAGACTGGCGGGCAAATATTGCTATGAACCGAGATTAGTATTGGAATTCACAACATTAAAAACCAGAATAAAATTGAGCATCGAAGCTACTCATCCTTTATAATCATTTTTGTGTCTAAAAACTGTGACACTATGGGAACTACTAGGTCGGGATTATTAAGGTGAAAGTGATGTGTGCCGGGAACGTAGTGGAACTCAAAATCTTTAACATGCTCTCGCATATAATTGATGAAGTCGTCAAAATTTTCCTTCGGCTCATAATACTGGCCAGGATCTCCCTTAATTATGCACACGGGACATTGTATATTTTTTACTATCTGTCTCGATGTTTCGTCCGATGCAGGAACTGACGCCGGGACGGTGACGCGGAGGTCGTGGGAGAAGCGATACTTGTTATTCGGTAATTGAACGGCCCCACGTTCTAGCAATATTTTACAACCTTCTAGATTCACAGACTCCTGGCGGCCGATATAAGTCCGCTCCAGTATCTCTTCGTAAGAGTATGTCGGTGGATCGATTTTCTTCGCTAACTTCTTATCGATCTTGTTAATACCGTAAACGATGCTTCGCACAGTTTCCACAGGGTCCATCGGGACGGACCGCACTATGTCCATGCCGATGTAACCAGCAACATACCTGCGGCGAACCAAACAAGTTTATAAATATGTCACCGAGAAAAACTTTACACCGGATACGCAGAAGCACTGATCTCACAATAATTTTTGAAGCATATGCTTCTTTTTTCGAAACAAAGTAGATATTTAAAGATGCAGAACTCACTCTGGAAATATTCCTGAAAAGCTAAATGACAAAATAGATCCCATGGAGTGTCCAAAAAGTACAACTTTCTTCCACT
>WJFA01004207.1:0-11134 GCA_009870155.1 Pseudobourletiella spinata | reverse complement strand
CTCGACTCATTGCAGTGAAAGAAAGTGTCATGTCTATCACCCGACCAGTAGGATGGGCTCGACACCAGTATTCATTTATAAAGATGATAGCGAAAACAAATAATGATTCTGAACATCCATTTCGAATTTTCCGAAAATTGTTTCACATTCTCAAAACAGTATATATATAAGTTTTTGTAGCGATCGTTCTCGACTGATGACGAAAATTTAGGGGTTTTGTTCATTGTTGTCACTTTTACAACCAGAAGGACGGTACCGATTGTGATGAAAATCACTACACTGAAATGGCTAATGCTCTATCGACTGGTCAAGACCCCATGTCAATATTCGTCTTCGTTCGGGAGTTATCGACCGAACACACGGACGGAAAAGCCGAATGCATAAAGTACCTTAGAAGGCTACTTAATAAACCGAGCAAACGGAGTTTACGAAAGTAGCCTCTAGTACGACGACAGCCACAGTTGGCGTTTTCTTATGGGATTTCACATAGGAGTTTGTCATCTTCCAAGGGCCACCTCTTTGAATTACCCCCTATTTTGATATTCAAGGGAAGTATTTACTAAAGCTATACAAAATTTGCATGTTGAACTACCTTGGGTCTTTATACAGTGACTTTCAAGCTCAGTGTCCTTCAAATTCCGTAGAAATTCAATAGATAAAACCAAAATGAGTACATTAACAGATGGCCCAAGATTGTGCACCAAATTTATTTGAATTCCAGCACCTGAGCGCCTCATCCTAGAACATTTAGTTCATTTTTGGTATGCTTAGTGGTTTTGTCTTGCTTGGGTTTGGCTTTTAGATTTTTGCGAAGCTGACATTTTCGGAAGATTTTCTGTACCGCCGACATTGTTCGGAGAATACAGTAACTTTTGGCTATTCTACAGATTAGCATTTCTACCCCACCATTGCCACGTAAGATATAAAAGTGATGTAATTTCGTAGTACGATGAGAAGGATGAAGAACAACCCTAGTCGTAGAACCTTTAGTCCCGTTGTAGTACGTTACCTCGAACTCGCATCAGTCCGACTGAGTCTACATAACAAACAAGATTGGTTAACTTAATACTTCCATGCAAAAATTTTTCGGTGCAAAAATCTCAGAAAACTAATATTTTTGGAAAAAAAATGCCATTATAATCAAGTATTTTTTTCAGTATAAGCCGGTCCAAAGAGAACTTGCGCACTATGGGCAAAAAGTAGATATTGATAAAAGGACTTCAAAAAAAAATACGGGAAACTGCATTCTGGACAGGCTCACACCGAAAAAGTGAAAAACCCTAAGTCGGAAAAAACGTAGGCGGTAAAGTTATTTCTGACACCATAGCAACAGTTTATAAGGGTCACACTGTTTCCATATCTCATTGCCCTATATCCTCCGCCTGTAGCTCAGCTACAGATGTGTATGACCTTGAAGGAGACGGATGGCAGCTGCAACAGCAGCACACTCCTCCTCTTCTGTTTACAAGCTACTCGGATGTAATTATCTGGTTTTACACAGTTCCTGAATCCTCATGATGGTCTAATCGTGCCTCCCCTTCGAAATGACTAAACTCGGAGAAATCGACTTCCGGTGCAGTTTGATCTTTTTAACCTAACCAGAGGGTAACAAAGTTTTGCGGTTAAGATTAGGTTGGGTTTGAAAGAGATTTTCGGTGAGTTTAAACGTAGATTTTGCACTAAACATACTATTGGCCACTGCAGATTCATATTATAGAAGTTGCTGGCGTTAATGTGAGTTTTGAAGGTCCGAAGTGGTATAAATCTACTGTCATCGAGAGGGGATTTCACATCTTGATTGATCAGCCACTGTGAGAATTTTCCGCACATTTTCAGAGAACGCTATGGGTGAGCTGCGCGCTGCACAGCGTGTCGGCGCTATGCGCCACGGACACCTGGAAACGTCCCCTTGTGAGTTGGTACCAAGAACCCATTAACGATATCGGGTTTGACCATGTGTAAGTTGAGTCGAAATGTAAAACGGTCCGAGTTCCACCAGAAACCAAAATTTTTTACATTTTATCAGCTTTGGTTTTTATGGTAATAAGCTTTTATAAGTTTCATCTTACACCTTCTTGTTAACTCATTTTATAAATAATCAACAAATTATTAGTTTGAATCAGCAGGTGCAATATTTTTGTTATTTGAGGGCAGAAGGGTTGGGCCAAGACGTCCCATCCATTAATACACTTTGTGCTGAAACTGCAAGGCGTTTAAAGTTAAGTTAGGAGGCAGTGACAAGAGTAGATATTACAGAGCTCTGGGACATAACATAAATTTGCAAAAAATGAGCCATTCAGTGCATGTTTTAACAAGTAGCAATTCATACATACGTAGAGGGGTTGCTTCAATTACTGGAATGCTGTATTAAGTTTGGATTTCTGCTTATATTTAGGCCACTGCCCAAGAATTCCTTGATTAAGAATGTAATCGAATTACATGTACATGCCTACAGCAAAACCACGATTCAATTTTTCTTGCAAAAGCCTGCTACTACGTAATCTATTTATCTCTGCATGCTCCATTTGACTTAAAAAAATTCTGAACCAATTGATGGGTTTGGAAGAGAATCCTACTGACCCGAATTTCATCTGCTGCCTGTGACAAGTGTAAAAAATTCCATCTTTGTATGAACTTGAATGCAACAGAGATTTTGCCTCCCCTACGTAGATCTTCTTTCCTTTTGTGACTGTGTAGGTCCCTATAGTTTTGACAATTTGCCGTGCTCTCTTCACTACATCAGCTATATATTGTCAGAATTACGTGTGGTGGAGATGAGAAAACAGAGGAAAACGGTGCGGGGAAAATTTAGAGTTGAGTGAACAACAAGCACGGAGCAAGGCTAAGCTTAAAAGAATGAAATGGAAATTAATAAGCAGTAGAAAGCAACAAAGACATGTAAAACCAAATCGGAAAACTCAAAATAGAATGAGAGAATGAGTATAAAGTTGTTAGTGGGATGACAGCTCAAGCTCAAATTTCCTCTCCAAATTCCATGATCCTCTTACTAGAAAGCTAGCTCACGCTCGAGCATTTGATTGTTGGAAATTTCCTCATATCGGCTTCACCCGTCTCGTATCCTTGGTATCACCCGACAATATTTTCGTACTTTCGGTATTCCTGCTGGGAGGTCAATGTGCATAATTAGGTCATAACGACATCGTTTTCAGTATATTATCTTTAGATACGATGTAAAGATAGATGTATGATACGCAGATCTTGTTAGATTTAATTGGTGCTTTTTTCAAAATCTGTGGACTGAGGTGAGGTTTTCTGGTTCATAACCGTCCTTTAGGATGGCCTTAATCGTCACTGCAAGTGCTGCAGCTGATTATTCTTAAAATTATTTCATACGACGTATAATATGTTTTCTTTCCCTCGAACATCTGGCTCCCTCTCCTTCCCGTTTTAACCGTTTGATAACTTACTTTTCTTGCTGTAACTCCTGCTACAGGTTTATCGTCATACCTTCGAATTCTTTTCAGGTTCAGTGACTCCGCAACTCCCAGTAGGTTTCTTCAAGTTTATATGCATTGATGCTTGCAGGAATGTTGTTAGATGTGATTCGGGTTTTTGATGCGTGCCTTCATAAATTTTGTGAGCTCTTCAATTCCTTCCATGAATCGCTACGCTGGACTGCCTGTAAGATTTTAGTGCTAGTTGTGTACTTTTCCCCTTCTGTCTCCGTACGTGCGAAGTTTGTTTCCTCGAAAGTCAAAATTTAACATTCTGCTACAGCGAGAACTGGTCAGGTATTAAAATCAGATAAACTTGCTGTAAAAAACTTGCCTGAGTAGTCCATTGTTGGGTGCCCATTCCAGCAGTAGCAAAATGGCCAGCTTGTAGTGAAATAGATGAACGCTCAATTCTTTTCCGAAAAACGCTCATATGTTCCAGAATAGCACTTGCATTGCCCAATTTGTGGCTGCGGTGTTATAAAATGTTACAGTACTACTTTTACGACAGCTACAAACTATCCAGAGTGTAGAGTACTTGTAAGTACACTGATAGAATCACATCTGGGATAAGGTAAGAATACTTGCTTGAAAATCGTCTTTTCTTAGTGTCAAGCAGAGAGTTCTTTTAGCTCTTTATGTAGGCTAATACCGTACCTTAACCAATTAAAACCGGTGAAATAATTTACCCACCAGAATGGACCGCGTGCTAAAGTGCCGCACGGATTGTTAATGACTAGGTACGAGCATCGTATAGCGGACGGGAGTCGAAAATAAATTGCCACATCGCAGAAATCTTTCGGGGTTGCAACGAAATAGCTGAAGTCCCATATGAATTCTGCAGTGAAGTACCGATTAGTATATATAGTGCAGTACCTTATGAAAAGTTAAATGAAGTTCATTGCTTATAATCGAGGGCAAATCGGTTAGATTAGACATTTAATACGCTTGTGAAAACTGATCATGCATGCATGAGAGTACTCAGATTATGGTATTTGAATGGAATTAAATTGTATTACCAACAACTTTTTTAAATCACCAGTTTTATGGCAACACGACATATTGCACGAAATGCTAGCTTCAATCAATCAGCCGTTTCAATACAGGACAAAAAAATCGGTTACGCATAGAGTTTACTTCCCCGTACAGTCAATTCTGTTTATAACGCTTCGTGTGGCAACGGTTAAAATCCAACCGTTATCATGGAACCACCGTTATACAGTACAAAATTTCTACTAGTGCGTTTAATACCGGGAAATCTATAACTTCACCTTAGATCGAACTTGGTGTACTCATTTCATCGCTTCATTACAGCTTTTAGAATCTCATATCTAATTTCAAAACAATTGAAACCCTAAGAAAAACCTTCATAGCCCCAATACTGCTAAGAATTAATTTCTTGAAACTGTTACACTGTGCATGTAATTAAAAATTTAGTTGAAATGAACGTTGCTTGGCCAATGTGATCGGCCTGCTTATTAGCTAGGAATGACAAGTAAAGGGTAAGCGACGGTGAAATTCGTCGTAACACAAAAATGTTGAAACCTTTTCCTTATGTGATACGTGGTGAAGTGTTGGTGAACTGTGTGGTAATGTGTATGAAAGAAATGAAGTCTGGTGAAATATTAGGGAAATAAAAGGTCCTGTACCTCTGAAATTTGAAATTGACGTGACGACATGACGTATGCTCTGGTGTACTTTGATGTGATTTAATTTCCCTTTGGTGAAATGTTAGTGCCGTGACGCAGTGCAACTGATAAATAGGGTGTCCTGAAAGCAGTTGACGCAGTTGTTTACTCCGGTAGGAAATGCTTTTCGTGAAAGGAAAAAGCTAAATGTAATTTAATGCACTTAAAGCATTTTCAAAACTTAAAAGCATTTTGACCGTAGTACCCAATTTTTATGGCTAGAAGCGGCAGGTGAAAACTTTTGAAAGAGAAATAGGTTACAGCGAAACGCAAAAATTTGAGAGAGAGGGAAGCAATTTCTACCTACCTTCCTAAGTACCCCTATGGAATTAAATGCTTTAAAATGCGTTAAATGCTTGAAATGAATGCCCTATTGATCAGTTGTATTGCGCCACGACACGACTTAGTCAAGCTTAATCAATATAAATACAATATTATATTTAATACTTAATCATTCACATATCACCAAAAGGAAATGGAATCAAATCCAAGGGAGTACAGAAATAATCCTGCTGGGATAAGTCCGCCGAAGATAAGCCAGCCAAATCAATTTTTTACGGAGTCATTCCTGCCTAGGTTACAGATGTTCCCGTTACTTCTGTTGGTTATAGCAACACAGTAGACGACAATCAAGGATATTAGGAATAAAGTCAGCTTTTCCCATGTCTCGACTGCATTTGGCTCTATAAATTGTATTGCTACATGACATTTGCTGAACAGACGACGCGTACGTTAACAAAAACTCAAGTAACCTAAAATTTCAAAAGGCAATGAATGACGCCGACTGAGTGGTAATCCTGTACTTTCATTACTTGTTCATCATTATAAATGTATATACTTATGTTCATCCGCACTAAATTTTATTCAAGATAGAAGTCGCTATAATTTTGTGTTTTAAAAATGGCAAAATTTATCTTGCACTACTTGTAAGCTTAGTGTTAGCAAACATACCTAATTGGTATAACTAAAGCGGAATTCTGACCTTCATGTGTATAATCTAACTGCGTCTACTCTAATACTTCAAATTTACTTATCGGTATTGTTTCCAGACTCAACTACAAATTCATGCAGAGAATGCTCAATGGCTTGCAAGAAGTCTAAATGAGACTAAGTATAACCAATTTTGATGTGACAATTTGTTGCCAATAGCCCGGTTTTCCTTGTTACCAGTACAGCAACCACCTCGGATTTTCTCACATGCAATTTGCCAGTGACTTTCTTCACGCCTGATTTCATTAGTGCTAGTTTCAACAGTCGGTCTAGACCGATGATGAAGGTCATTGAAACTAAAATGCCCACCTACTTTGGTATTACTAGTTCCACCCACGCCTGCCTCGAATCGACTGCGGACGTTCCAGAAGGTGATTGGAAATTTAACATCCTTCCAAGTGCAACCAGTATAAAAATCATTGAAATAGCCGTTGAAAAGATGTTTCAGATAGGATCGTTAGTACGAACTTCGCAGCTTCCTTGGTGCAAAGAAACGCTAGTGCACCAAGGCCGTGAATTGCCGTCCACACTTTTTTGCCGTTGTAATTTGCTGACACACACACCTAGAAAACAAGAGTTGAATGTCAAATTTAGTTTCCAATGTGTGTTTATGTTTTGTAAACGTAAAAAAAGATTTGTTCCTCAAAAACTGTTTTTGAAAAGATTTCACATATCTCCGTTGCACAACGTTGAAATGAGTTGAATTAAATGAATTAATTATTCATACAGATTACCTCCTTAAAAGCGGTTGGTGGAGATTCTCAGTATGAACCCTTCCGGGAGATCAACATGTATGCAAAAAGGGGGAGGGGTACGTGGTGATTTACTAATCACACCTGCCGCTTTCAGAGTTGTATTTACATAACAAAGGATGCTGGACCATGTTTTACGATTTCATGAAAAAACTATGAAGTTATTTGGCAACAGAAAATACATACTAAAAATTACCTAATACTGACAAAAGTGTAGAAATTCTACGCTAGGATTTTTTCGAAAATATGATATTTTAACACCATTGTAGTTTGTTCCACCAATCTCTCGAAACTCTAGGCAGATTAACTTTTGGCATTAAAATTGGAAATTAAGTGAGCTCCATTAGAGACGACAGGTTTGAGGGCATGTAATTCAATGAAATGTAATTTCCGACACCCACAAATCAGGTATTGTTAATCTCCCTCTCATCTCCCTCCGAACACCTCGACTGTGCATTGCCATTAATATGTACGCTGATTTTTCAAAATTCCCACTGGAAAGTAAATTAACTAGCACGGATAGTTTTATGAGAAATATCCAGGAACCACTACGGAGATTACTCGCCTCTTGAGAACTTTCTCGCTATCAAAAACTTGTTTAAATATATTCTAAGTGAGGTGAAACAAGCAGCCTTGTAATTCAGTGGCAGGAAAGACTTCTATGCATGCCTGCCATTTCGAAATCAATTATTATGGTTTCCGGCTTCCCAAAAGTTCTGCGCCGGACCAGGTTGAAAAATTCCACGTTTGTTTTTGGACTTTCCTGGGAGAAGGCCTAATACGAATGTAACGGCATTGGTATCATTGTACACCCCATATACCATTTGAAGTTGGCTAAAGACTTGAAAGCAGGACTTGAATGTCTCATCAATCAACGTCAATCACGTTTTGCAGTAGGAAAGCTTCTGCAACAAATATATCATAAACATAAAGATTTTTAAAAATTATTGGTAAAATAATTTTAGATTGTTTTTTAAAATAAAAACACCTTAGTGATTTACGTTGTGCTAATGTCAGTGATGATGGTTTTCATTATTATACAGGAGGAGTTGGTCGCCGTTCATAGTTCTAAAATAATAACAACTAGTTCCCAAATAATCATATAATTATACTCATGAATTTTCAGTTCAACAAGTGTACAACCCAACTTTGTTCCTCCGCGAGCTTTGAACTTAGTAACAATAATGCGCCGCTTCATGTTTATTGAAAGTCCTAGTGATACTGGATTTACGGTCTGCTGGGTTACACGCTGTTCAATTTGACCCATGATCTGAGATATGCGTAGTAGTGGAATAGTTCAAACTTTTCTTTTGTTTACTGTGACTCTGTCAAGTGCATTGAAATTTCCGTTGTAAAATTGAAAATTGCGGAAAAAATCAATACTAATCAGTAGAAAAATAATCCGTCTTTAATTACTTACCGGACACTACCTTGGGATGATTGTGTTCTTTTTAGAAAGAGCCAAATGTAAGCACTTGAACCCATGACGTGCACTTAACCAACTTGTGCTTAACGCAACGGCATGATACGCCGTCTTTTATAATCTTATTGCGTTCGTAAAGATGGCCTTCAAGGGAAAATAGCTATGCTTTCGGTTGAACTTCGGTTGAATTGACAGGTGTCAATTCAAACTGTACTTCCCGTTCCATGATAGAGATACCAAGACACGATCATATGGCGTAAGAGATTGCAGGAAATTGATTTGAGAATCGGCTTATGTTTTGTAGAGTAGGATAGATTTTCATAATGGAATGTGACATCCTGCGAAAGCAGCTGTTTGATTATGTTTGTTGTGTGAAGACTAATACCGTAGCGCTCCGTTGCCAGGACAACTGAGTATAGTTTCTGCGCGTCAGGCGGGATTAACTCTAGCGGGAATATATCCGCAGGAAAAGCTCCGGTGGGATGAACTCCGCGGGATTATCTCTGACTGCTCACTGCTGCAAAAGCAGTCCTAGCATTTCAAACATTAAATTAGTGATCTGAGTTCTAAAATGTTACCAACTTTGTTTGGTTAATTAGTTTTGAAAAATTTGGTGGTGCAAACATAATTTTTTGTGGCCTATTTTTAATATTAGTAGCAGTAAAATTAATAGCAGTTGTCAGAAGTTTCGACAACTGCATACAGAGAGTTGTCTGACTTGGCTGAATTAGTAGGTGCGGTTGATCATTACTAAGCACTACCATACGTAATGTACCCCACCATGGCTACCATCTCCTACCATTATCGATGACCCATGGGCTTGGATGTGAAGTGCAGCATGGTAGTGGAAAGTAAAGCCGCGATGGGAAAAATCTGATCACCATAATTATGGTAGCCATGGTATGGACGCCTGGAGGGTATGAAAATCAGAAAATCAAAATTCATAACAGTGTCTAGCAGCCGTTGCAGTGATTCGTTGAAAGGAATTATAATTTATCATGAATTACATTTTAAAAGTGTTTTTCAGGTTATACGTATTATAAGCATAATGTAAAATATAAAAAAGGATGTTTGCGGATGCCCTACTGATCAGCTGTATTTTGGATGAGTTTTGGATATGAGGAAAGTCAAGAGATTATACAAATAATAAAGAGGTGTCATCAAAACAATCAGGAACAACTAAGAAGTTAAAAAAGCGATCAGTAGCAATAATGGTCAAAATGACATTACCGATGTATTACATGTACTATTTCATATGAAAGATTTGTCACATGCATATTTATTCTAATCAATAACGTAATAATAACGTAGAAATGACTAAATTCTGGTTTTTAGGCATCTGATTCTGACATGTTTGGGCGAAGAGTGCGTCGAGCTTTACCGAGAAGGACTTCAGCGACAACTCTTGGCACTGTCATCCCTAGAAAACGCCTCAATGCGCCAAGCGTGGTAAAACAGAATGCACTGCCATGGAAGGCAGAGTCTGAATCACAGAAAGTTTATGTAAACATAAGGCGGATAAGAAAGTCTGTACAAATTGACGTAGAACGAGCACTGAAATCTGGCACAAATCGAAGCGTTTCGCAGCAGGCGCTCAATACAGAAAACACTCCGAAGATAACTTACTTACTTACCATAGAATCGAATCAATCGTCACACTCAGGGGCACTATTTTGTGACGAAATCGTTACACCGCATCCAATTAAGAGTTCGGATATTATCAACATCACTATTCGCTACACTATAAAAGGAAATGTGATAGCATCGGTAATACGTAAATCAAATTCTATAGAAGAGAAGTTGTGCAAACAAACTTTGGAGCAGGAACAGTACGCGGTGGTTATACAACCAAAGGCCCGCCCAGGCCACCCAGTTAACTTTAGGCTAATAGCACAAATATCACACTACAAACTCAAGCTTTCCAAACCAATCGATGATAATTCAGCAACTAAATCTCAGTCTACCGAAAAACCAGTCAGTGAGCCTGAAAAGAAAACAACTTCCACCAACAGCGCCAAAAAAAAAACAAACATTCCTACAAAGGAAATGTTAACATATACCCTCAAAAATTCAAAGTTAACGATAACAAAACAACCAACTACAAATAAATATTCTGAAACCTTTCCTCCGACTGCAGAAACAAAGAATAGGAACACAGAAACCGGAAGACCTAATTCAAATTCATCAACTGTAAGCGTACAAACCCACCATCTTGCAACTACCTCAACAACTGCACACAAATACAACAACGGAACAACAAAACCTCCACCGACAGACATACCAACAGCTAAGCTTAAGACTTCCAAACCTTTAACATACATTTCTACCCTGACCGAAGCTATATCCGACTCTTCTGCTGCACCTGCCCACATCATTACTAGCACAGCCAACACTACAATACCTAACATCCCAAACACGATATCAACCTCAGCTAAACAAAGCACTTGGTCAACCAGACTCATAGTGAGAACTCCTGAAACTAAGAGTACGTCTACAACCATTATCACAACAACATCATCAACGAAACCGCTAAGTACAAAAACTTTTTCCTCAGAGAAAGCAACAAGCAGTCCCTCTACTTCTACCATCATTCCTAGGAAAGGAACTACAACAAAGACATCAACAAGTTCAAATCCAACCTACTCTTTAACAAGCAATGAGATAACCCATAGATCTTCCCAGGAAACAATATCAAGAACAAATAAAGAATATACGTCCCATGCAATAACTACTCAATCCACCTACAAAAACCTCACTCCACCCACTCCATCTATCACCTTGACCACCACCTTCACACCTACCACAGGCACCTCCCAAACCCCTACA
>WJFA01004206.1:0-11136 GCA_009870155.1 Pseudobourletiella spinata | reverse complement strand
TTCATTTGATGGAGAGTTTCCTAATTCCACCTGACGGCAAAGGTGACTCCTAAGAAGGAGGGGGTAATGTTGGGTGGCGGGTTTGTCATGCATTTGCATTCTGCAGACCGCTACCAGGTCTTTACATATATTCCCCGTTGAAAAATAGGGTTCAACCTGGGGCTATCGAATTAGTTCCCAATGATGGTTTTTGTCACCATGTTGCTTATTCAGAAGTTTTATTGTTCCTTCGGTGGGTAGAACACGAGCGATCTAGGCAGACTCTGAACACATGAGCTCATCTAAAGCGTAATTTTAGGAACAAAGAGCATTGCGGTGAACCCTTTGACTGTTTCATCTGGTATCCCAATAGAGGCATGTAGACACTGTGAAGAATTATTATTCGACTCTCTACATTTCCTCCCTGTATATACTCAGAATGAAACCTCGACACATACTTCGCGTATCTCTCTACCCGTCTTTTAGTCTGCCCACGGCGGAAGGAAAGACGCCGGAATGACTAATGCCCATGGAATTACAGCATTGCCTAGAGTACGTCATGTTCTAGATGTCTCCAATTTCCACCAGATCCAACCCTACTGGGAGGATGACGACGACGGCGGGAGGATGTTAGTATTACAGGATGTGACGTGGGAGCCCGGGCCGCTCGCCCAATTGCGTGAACCGTGTGCTCTCATGTTACGTGTATGTTAGATATTATGAGGTCTCATGATGTAAGCACATAGAGCCGCCATCTTTTTTTCACGTAGAAGTTATCCGTCCGTTTCGCTCGAAATTTCAATTGAGGAGTCCGCAAAGGTATTCCTTCCGCAGTAACAATAACTTGGCTTGGGCCAACTATTCATCGTGATAAGGTGACGAGATAGGGGGGGCTTGTTGGAGGCGATGGCAATTTTCACAATGGGGACCTCCACGTCAACTTGTAGTTTGGAAATTCAAAGTGTTGTCGCTATCCTATCTCACACGAACAGGAATAGTAGTCCTAGACCAAATGAGACGAGGAGGAAGCAGCGATGGATTTGTCATTTACATTTATGATATTTCCTCTTCATAGCGGTGCATATGTGTGTGGGAACATCTGGTTGCGCACATTGCAATGCATACATATTCCCTTCGCATGCGTGTGTGGAAGGTGAGGAGCACAATGTGGAGGTGCGGGTGAAAGGACGGAGTTTACATAGGTAAAACCGGAGGCACACCGACACGTGTATACGCGCACGTAGAGCCCACGAGGGAATGAAGCCATAGCTCCCACCTCAGCACTCCTATCGAGAGAGAAAAAGGAATTTCTACGGGACGGTGTCAATATTTACCGGGAGAAACAACTAAAGTAATTCATGGATCCTGGGCAGGTGTTCCCAGCTGATCATTAACAAGTGATAAGGTGGAGGAGCTGAATTAACTCAGGTGCTTCCGCACCCTTCCAACACGCATGTCCCCACTACTGCCATACGTGAGTCAGCTGCCAGGGAAATTTCCCTGCACTATTGCCCCAATATGGCATCCCAGCTCCCTCTCAGTTCCGCACAACTTGATGGGCAGTTGGGGGGCGGAGGATGGAGTGGGTGACGTGGTCGTTATACCTCCACCACCACCTCCGCCACCGTAATGCCAACACATTCGTAATGAAATATTGGGGTCTATACAAGTAAATTGACTGGTTTGACAGATGAAACGGGCATCGGCGTCTTTAGTAGCCAGTTTAAATGGGTCGAAGACTGGAAGAGACCATCGTTTGAACAGCCCGGCCCCCTTCTCTCTGCCACCCACTGATTGCACACGATCGTTCATGTCATGTGATGAGAGGGAGGAGTGTATAATATTTCCATGATTCATGAATACTGTTTCACATTCAATGGGGCGTAAACGGGAAAACAATTTGAGAAGCTGTGCGGTGGATAGGGACACGGAGAGAGCTCGGTAGACATTGCGAGAGTTTCTGTCAATAATAGCTTTAATCTCTAGTTTACCTCGCGCTCTCTCGCTCGATGTTGTTGGAAACTACTCATAGGCACACAGAAATACACACAAATTTGAGGCTGGCATTGACTCAAACACGCATACAAATACAGAAATACAGATGAGCCCACATTGGTTACGGCAATGGTTTGGAATATACATGGAATGGTTTTGAGAGTTCCCACTGTCAGTATAGGTGGATGTTCTTGACGAGTCTCTCTGCACCCGAATCTCCATCGTGTGTCTGATTCACCGATTAAAGTGTAGGGGAGCGGATCCATAGAATTCATTCATGTCAAAACCAGCCCAGGGTTCAGCCAACACACTGACGACCCAATGTTTCCGAGTACAAAGGCTCGATCCCCCGTCCCGCGCACAAGTTAGCTAGTATAAGCTAACCACAGGAGATTCTTCTCAATGCAACGCCCCTTCCCAATCAACTCCCTCAAAATAATCAACAAATTCTCCCGCTTTTCCCTCATTCAAACTCTTGAAGCCAAAGCCCTTTTGCCATTAATTCTAACTTTTTACGTCGCTCCCCTTCCGGCGAGCCAGACCAAACACACAGGGCCCAATGAAATTGTGGGAGGCGAGGCGCAGTTGGACGGTGATTGAGCAAACAAGTCGGGCGGTCAGGGGGATCATTATGTTGACGGAGTGAGGGAATTTAGTGGGATAAGTGTGGTGATGGATTGATGATGATGATGATGGGACAGCTGATCGCGAATGGAATAATAGTTGGACAGCCACTAAACTCCACTATGGCTCACAATATTTGTTTAAAAAATCAACGGGATGGTCCTGCAACAGTCCCGGTCTATACTTCTCACTTCTCAAATCTTCCCGGTCAGCGTCGCCGGAGGCCAAGGGGGGAATTAACGTCCAAATTTTAGCACTGGCTAAAAATCCTCAAAGATGTCCATTCTTCCATTGGTCAGGATGAACTTGCAAAGCTAGTTAGCACTCAAGCTGTTACAACTACGAAAGGAGAGGGAATGCTTGGAAAACTTCCTCTTCCTCTATATATAGATCGGACGCATACACGCAACCGCATGCACACAACAAACTTTCACACACCGAATACATAAGACATTTAGCAATACATACACAACTACACGCACACATCATACACACCACACATATAACCAAGCACACGCATCATACACATCACACATATAACCACACTCACGTATCAAACATACCACATGCGACCATATACACAATTTACACATGACCACTTCCGCACATAATTTAAACTACCCAACTCCAAGGACACAAAAGCTTGAATACACTGCACATAATCCCATCTTCGCACAAAATCACTTGTGCACATCACACAAACAGTTCACATAAACACTTGCACACACCATAACCACAATTCATCCATAACCACTTGCGCACTTCATGCACACAATTCACACAACTAAATGCACACATTACAAATGCAAATACTTGTACCCGTCATATACAGTACACCTACAAGCACACACACGCGCACACAGTACGCTACTACACCCACAATCACATAAATACAGGATCCAAGTACTACCCCACACAACCCCAAAATTCAGAAAACTTCCCACGACAAACCTCATACACAGAGAATTTGAGGAAAAAGCAAACTACTCAAGTTAGAGCAACCTGCTCACTGCTGCACTTTTGCTGGAGCAATTCCAAGGTAGCCTTTACTGTCCTCCCTTCGTTGCCCCAAAAGTCGACGAAAGGTTTCACAATGGAGGATTTGAGTACTTGAAGTGGATTGGAGCACTATACATACTGATTCTATTCAAACCTCCACCAAATTCACTCAAGTGTGCGGCGGGCATGTATAATTAGATTTCGGGAGAAAGATGGAAAAAAATAACATTGGCCCCTCGTAATTACCACAGTTGACGCGGTCCAGCGAAGTGAGGAGGTCTTGAACGCAATCAGAATTTTCTCAAGGAGAAGAAAGACAAGAAGGTAGATAGTCTTGGTCCAATCATTGGAATGAGCAAAAACTAAGGATAGAACGATGGGGGGTAGGAGTAGAGGTGTGCGGCATTATTTCTTTGCAAGTGTCCAGAGAGACTCACCACAAATAATTAGCCATCAGTCTTCCACGGCTGTCTCATACAAGTCACTGTAGTCCTATTATTTATATGAAACGGGGGCGGGGGGATTATAGGGACAGGATGGGGGAAATAACATCCATCTCGACTCCAGCACACCCTCCGGACAACTGCGGGGGGTACTGCAGGCGGAGGCGGGCGGGATGGAGACGTTATTGTTCTCCTTTGAGCCGGAACCTCTTGACCGTAAGAGTTAGTGACTCAGGAGGAATTCGTAATTACTGACTTAATGTATATTTCCTTTGTTCGCCTCATTCTTTTCCCGCTATTCCGTGTCACCTTCCCAGGAGAGCGTACATACTCATCTCTCTTACACACTCACCATCCACCACGGACTCTCGTCGAGTCAGCCATCCCCACGAATTGGTACGCACGCACTCAGACAGAATGTATAGGTGAAAATATGGCGGTTAACTCGACATGGTTAACGATGAGCCGATCTGAGAGCTGGTAGAAGGAAATGCCTCAGACGATGCGGAACTCATACTCACATACAAACACACACGCACACAAACAATGCCTTCCTGTACCATGGCAGGGGAAGTCGGTAAAAAGATGAACGCTTCGATGAATTCATCCAATATATGTTCCATTTTCCTCCTCCCATAACCCGTCACATTTCCGTTTTTTAATTACTTCTAAGATTCTACACGATAGGATGCTCGTCCTAAAAGTACTACGATCACCGCACCGTAGCTCCACCGCTCGTGAGTAACCACTTCTTTACCCGACCATTAGTGTCAGACTGTATAGTTAATTGTATGTCGGCATTAAAATTCGAGGGAACTTCTAGGAATTGATGTCCCACGGCATAAGAGCGCATCCATTCCTACGCAGTTGTAACTTCGCCCTGTAACGAGACTATCTGTTATTCTACTATTATATATGAGCCCTATCCTCGTAAGGCACCTGACACTCCAATCTGGAGCTCAACCCCCTCGTTCCCATCTCACCACCAAATGGCGTTTTTGTCCCTTTTTCGTTTTCGGGATCATTCTGCCCCAAATGGGAAGCACAATTTTAAAGTTCATCACTACTTACACACACACACACGTGCACACACATACATCATCTCGAAATCGGGCTTTTACATCCTTTTGACATTCAGATGAAGCGGTTGCCAAGGAGGAAGGATCTATGGGAACGCGTTTGGGCTTGGGGTTAGAGGTGCGTGTGTGTGTGAGTTTGTGCTTCCATCACATGTGTGCTCGAGAAACGAGGCCGAGGACGTCATCTTCTATGGGAATTTACTTTGACGAACACTTTGAGAGAAGATCCTTCCCGCGCAACTGGTCTCTCCGCCCCATACAGGAGAGGGGGGAATGAGGCCCTGTTGAAAGTCTCCCCACGTGTGCACGGATCTGTCTGCGCACAATGAGGGTACAGGCTGTGCTTGTAGCGGAAGGGAGTGGAAATCCAGCTACATAATGGCTTTTCCTTGTGCACTTTTCCGCGCCCAAAGAATCGTCTGACACTTTCTTGGATTGAATTTGCCCGAGGTGTGCGTTAGTGTAAGTATATTCCGCTTTACATACACACACGCACACGCTCGCCTACTCTGAAGAAGGTATTGGCAAACTTGGAGGTGCCTTCAGCCAACACCCTATCTACCAGCCTTTTCTGCGGAAGGAGAGGTTATAACAAGGAAATTTAGGAAGGAGCTTTGGGATTGCCGTCATGGTGAACGGGCGGATAGACAAGTTTATTTATACTGAAAACTTTGCCAAAGTTTACTGTTTAACGGAGTCCATGCTCTTCCTCCTTCTGCGGCTGTGGGGCTTCTCTGATTCACATAGTTCCCATCCACCTATAGCTTTCCCCAATAGTACTTGAAGAACATAGACAGAAAGGGAGTGCGTGCTACGGTGCACCTACCAACTTTACCTCCCTTACCAGAACCAGGAGGAGTCGTAGGTGAGAAAATCTTTCGCATCGACTAAACGCCCCAATTTGGCACGCCGTAAAAGAATTTCCACGGCTCTATATTTTGACGGAGATCAAAGCGGGGAGCGGGATATACGTGGGACTCTCACTATGTACGAGTCTACTAACCCAGCCTGGGGTGCATGTAAGCACCGATGAGCCCCAGCTCGCAGTCCTTATATGTCCTTCGAGAGCGTACAGCTAGATATGTGAACATTTGAGCCCTTACGTTTGTAAATTGGAATGACAGACAGTGTGTGTGCGGGTCGCTGTTCCTGTCCAAATCCTCCGCGAGTAACTACAAGTCGGCTATGAAAGGGCTCTCACCGGAATGAGTGTAGAGAGAGAGCGCGTACACGAGTTTTTGAAGGGTCACTTGGGAATTAATGTAGGATATTGGATATTGGGATATTCGTAGTTAGGATCATTCATGAAAATTACCAATAAATAATAATGAGGATGGTCGGTGGGGAACCTACTACTAGAGGGTCTCTCCCATTATTACTACTTTTCTTACAGAGTCACCACCACTAGCACCACATGCCTCTGAAATTCCAATCGTCGACCCTTTCCCCTATCTCCATCCTCCAACATCTTTTATGTTCGTAACTGAAGTCTCAGAGAAGGAATATTTTGATCCATACACACAGACCTTTCCTTCACACGGCCCATTGATTTCCCCCAACTCTACTCTCTTGGCTGGCTTTCCCCCCTACTTTTTGGCCAGAGGAGGAAAGAATGAGCTGTTGAAAACCACTTTGATCCTCATATCTACCCATCGACTTTCTCCAGAGGAGAAAGCTCAGCATACCCCCTACCTTCAAGCCTCATAAATGTTCATTCCTCCCACAAACACATATACACGCACAAGCCCACATATATGAAGTTTCACACAGACTGGTGGTTTTTTCCAGTTTGTAACCCCAAGACTCTCCATGTTTTCCCTTCATAGAATTTTTTCTTTCTCATTTTTATTAGTACCTTTTGAGATGATTTCCCTCCCCCTACAGAGGTGATTCTGCCGTATATATATAGACTCGCTTTTGGGTCCCACATAAATACTGAAGGGATACATGGAATTTATACTTCCTTTCACTCTCTCTCTCTCTCTCTTTCGCCCATTCTCATAAAAACCAACTGGTTCTGTATATTAAGCGGACATTGGCCATTCTCCTGGTCGTGGTAGAGGGCGGGTGCAGGAGCGGGCTCCATTGAAAATCGTACATGACATGAAAGGCCAATCCATGGGGTTATAGTGTATCTCTATCTCTATATCGTGGTCTCTATCCCTCCAGTTTTGAGTCTGTGTGATGGTTCGGGGAAAGAGAGAGATAGATAGCATTAACAACATTGAACCCGGGACCATCCGTGATGTTCCCAGGTGAACTTTGAGCGAATCTTCCTCTTGGCGAACGGACAAATTGCCAAGTTAGTTGGAAATGTCGGTGGGTCTGTTCGGGGAGTGGGAGACCGTAGGCTATTCTTACGGTCGTCTCATTCATGAGGAAAATGGTTATTGTTTCAAACCTTCCTGCTCGTCGTCCTGCCCAACTCCAGCTCCCCTTTTACAAATCCAATTTCCCTTCACCTCTACCGCCACCGCCGCCACCACCACTGCCAGTCCACTCCGTCAACGTTGAACTTGGAGAATTTTTCACGTGTGGAATGCCAGCGAGGAGGTCGGTAGGGAAGAGGGGAAAAATCGTCCGAAGCTTCAGTGAGGGGAAAGGAAAAGGATATTGGAGGTGAATATTCGCCGCCCAAAGGCTTTTCCGCCTTACTCCCGCTCCTGCTCCCGCCCGCTTTCTCTCCCCATCTTCAGTCAGATTCGCACGGTGTGAGTCTTCCGTGATGATAACATTAGTGGACTGGCCAGGAACTATAGGTATGTAACTGCTGTGCCACTACCAGGAGACCACACTCCTACTGATACTAGCCCTGCTCTATGTCTGACTTATCATCCCGCTTGCATGATTCCTGTCTGCGCTCAGGAAACAATGGCCAGTAGTGTCTGGGGGCTAGCACGTAGTCGGCTGTAGAGAGTGAGAGCATTATTGAGCATCCCATTATCCTCGGTCAATGTAGGGACATAGAGGAGCGGTTATAAAACTTTGGGATTCCCTTCCCGCTCGGAATGTATTACGTCCGTACTTACGTGCGTACATGGGAGCTAGACTTCTGGATATGTGTACCCATTTAGGCTCAGTTTACAGGGTGAACATGACGCGTTCATCAAAGTCATAAAGTAAGTCTGCGGGTATTTACACATACTTTCCGCGGGTCTACACGCCCACCGCTTTTACCGCTCAAACGGCTGGTACTGCCGGGAGGAATGGAAGGTTACTCCGACGGCGGTGGAGGCTACCGGGTGGAATCCTGCTGGTGCTTACTTTGTGTGTGCGTGTTTGTATGTGAGTGTATTGTATGTAGGTGTGCGTGTATGCACAGAATTAGAGGCGGATGGGTAAAGCTCATTGTTCCCCTCTCGCTCCGCGTAAATGGTGTATTACACATGTATATATCATATAGGGGTACTTTAATCTATATCTTTACAGTTACTCGTACCAGTGGACTTCGCGGAGACTAAAACTATGGGGAGCGCCAGAGTTGAGAGATAAAGTTTTGGCCGAGACTTAGTGGAGTGTGCACTTTTACAGGGTTTAAAAGTGGGAGGTTTTGGCAATTTACCTAAAACTGAGGATGGTTAGAGGACGATAAGATTTATGACTGGTCCGGTCCGCCATGGGCTTCCCCCAGAAATCATTGAAGAAGATATCCCAGACGCTATTCTGACCAGTCACATCACCATTAGTTTTAATAGCACTTAAATCATCATGAACGAAGTCCCCGTTGAAGGAGTTCCAGTAGGAGGCCGTGCTGATGAGAATCACGACGATGTAGAGTAACCTCGTGCCCAAAATCTCCCACATCCCACCACGGCCTGCTCCTTCTCCGGCCTCATGAACAGCCCACTCTCCATCACACTCACCGCTGCCCGTCCATTTGCGGCCCCATGAGTGTCTCATTGAGCGCTTCCGCTCTTTCCCCCAACCGCCACCACCACCACCTCCACTACTACCGCTCGGCGAACTCGACGAGGAGGATGATGATGACGACGAATCACCGATTTTAATGCGTCTTCGTTTTCGTAGAGAAACGTTATTTTGTCCATTATGGTTACTTGAACTTTTTCCACCACCACTAATACTACTACTACAACCACTACTGCTACTCGCCGCATAGCCGTCCTGGTTCGTAGTCTCCCACCCTAAGGACCCCTTATCCTTCCTTTCTCCGACAAATTCATGGGGGCTCCAGCGGGACTGGTCGCAGGAGAACAAGTGTCGGAAGATCTCCATTGTCTCCACCGCCCTAACCTGGGCTGTCTCGCCACCACCTGGAACAAATAGTACGGGGTACTTGTAGCCCACGACCACACGTCTTAATCACACCTCACTACTCGATCACGTCATACGACGTCGCCGCTTCTCACTTTAACTTTACTCGTCACACTTGTCACGATTTCCCCCGTCAACTTCCCCGGAGGATAACTGCCATGTTAGTGAGAGAGACTTTGTACAGATTATGAATGTGTGAAACGCGTGTTGCTAATTTGCTTCGTGTGCGCTAATCCTGCTGCTAAATTATTTCCGCACAGAAATATTCTCGCTTGCTTGGAAGGAAAGAAGGCAGGAGACTTGAAGTGAAGAACTTGGATGCTTCCCGCAAGAGCAGACCTTCGAGCTGGTCCCCACACTAGTGGTAGTAGAGAACCTGACGTGTCAAGTTTGCAGACTACTGGAATCCCGCATGGAATGGACTGATATAAAGCTCAGGATTTTCACGGGAGTGTGAGAAGCTCTCCTTCCCTCTCCATTTACCATGCTCTCCGACTGAGTGCTCTGCCCGCTCCGCACTGTGTTATAGGTGTGTGCATGTATATATATGTATATGTATATATAGTGTGTAGGAACGCCTGCGCCTTTTCCTCCAGCTCTCTTCTAGTATGAGCTCAGGTTCCCACTCTCCGCAACATACAGGACATCCCCAACGGCTACCCGCGACGAGGAAGACTCTCGTAGGACTGGGGGGAGTAATTGTGACAATCGTGGGAACAATACTCCTCTTTCACTCTTCGAGTGGGTCGGAGTCTCAGAGTGGTTGTGGCTGCTCTGAGGAGATGAGAGAGCCGGAGCTGGGGTTGCGGTTCCGCACGCAAAGGCCCAAAACTATATTTCCTATCTGAAGGCGTCCTCCTCCTGATGCTCCTCTGGATTCCTTTTCTCCTATTTTGGTGCAGGCGGAATTCGCGGAACAATAAATATTTGGTCCTGCAAAACTTGGGATCAAGATCAATGAGTTTTTCAAACGTATATCCCCATACCCTTTCAGATGAGCAGCAATGTTTAAGGGCCCCAAGGGGAGCAGGTGTGGGGAAAGGTGACAGCTCATATGACGTTTCATGAGCATTACGGCATGAGATCTAATTAGGATAATCCCCAACATTTTGTTGAGATGGGAGGGTAGAACTGAGGGCATTTCTCCTAATTAGGGCGACATTACTTGCATCAATTCATTTCCTTGTAACGCCATCATAATTGCTCAGTTACTTTCTCGGATTTACGGAATCTAAAAGACCTTTCACGTGGAATTTGAGTACACACACATCTATTTAATCAATCTTATTCCCCGAGCCGAAATGGTCTGGAGGACACGACTTAATTGCACGCAATGGAGATATAAAAGTCCTGTAAGTGTGTGTGTATGTGTGCATATACATGCGAACACGAATATAAGTATATGTATAACCAATATAAAGGGGTAGGGAGCGGATCCCCACACATAAAGCTCCCCTCCACAATCACTCTCACTACATTGAAAGGGTGTCTGAACGTATGGAGGAGGGATCGCCAAGTTTTTTAGCACTTCCTAGAAAGGAGTTCCTATTCACGCAAGTCTGGTCTATAATGCGTCATTTGTAAAACACTGGCGCAGACTAGACACCGCTCCCTCCCAAAAAAATTCCGAATAGTTTTCATTAATATATTAAAAAATTTCCGGGAAATTGTGCTACATAAGTGCGCCGGTGTGACAGATGGGGAAGGGCGCGCGGAGGAGCGCGCGTCCATAAACTTTACATTTC
>WJFA01004205.1:0-11137 GCA_009870155.1 Pseudobourletiella spinata | reverse complement strand
CCCAGAAAGAATGACGCCCTAACATCCCTATGCTAATTCCTGAGGTCGGAGAAGATAAGGAAATTGTCAAGACCTTGTGTGCTCATCCCTTGGCAAGACTGTACTAATACTAATAATTCATTGCAATGTAATGTAGTAATTGATTTGTGTATGGGTTACCGAAAGCACAATAAATCATTCATTCATTCATTCATTCAATTGCCTCTTATTACAATTCTTCTGGCCGGTGATTTTTTTAAGTTTCGTACTTGCATAGCTTCAAATGCTGCTCTAGTCTAGTTTATTACAAAGAGTTGTTCCACATGAAAACCGAAGGTTTTGTTCACCAAGGTGATCAATTTTCGAATTACGCGCAGTATATGATCCTCCCACCGGGTAGTTACCACTCTGCGTTATGATTCAGACTATGGTTCATTTGGCGGGAAATACAAAATATTTTAAGGTAATATGGCTAAGAACTCATAACTCCCAAATGCGTTGGGCGATTTGAATCAGTTTTGGTTTAAAATATTGAGAATTAAATTCTCCAGGGTCTTTTTCAGGTTGTAGCAAAATATTTCATGGTTTTCTTAAAATTTCAAACCAAAGATTGGAAAACATCAAAATGAAATTCAAACTTTTAAAATTATTTAACTTCGTTTCAAATTTTTGAAACATTTATGTAAGTCACCTCAGAAACCTGGAAGATGGTCGTAGAGAATTTAAATCTCCGTCTTAGGAAACAAACATACAAACATGACTCAAATCGGTTCATGCGTCCGTGAGTTTTGCAATTTTAGCTGAGGGACTACAGAAGCGTTCGAACTTAACACATTTATAATACCACGGCGAATAGTACATAAAAAACTAATGCTATATTTTTGTGCTCTTGTTTGCTAAGATCATTCCTCAATCCCAAAAATGTCTGCCAGCGCCAGCTGCGTTTTTTCTGCGGGTAGAATACGAATTTTCAGGTGGGAGGAAATTAACAACTCGTTTTTCGACCCCTTGTTTTAATTCAGTGCTACATAACAAATTTTATGATCCTGACCCCCCCTCCTCAAAAATTTTGCTTCCGATGCCACTGTACAATTATATTTATTTAAGCTGGATATTTCATTTTACGCTATAATACAAGTTAAATATTTTACTAATTTCGTTTATGAAGACTTAACTAAAGAGTTTTTGATCGTGATACGGGTTTTACTGTTGCATTTAAGTTAAATCATCCGCCGTTCAGCTGCAGCAACAACAGCCTTACGACTGAAATGATTTAAGTATATAGTTGTGATCCGATTAACTGACAAAGATGATTTAGGCGGCTTGATCTCTAAAATAAATTCATTGGATATCTTAACTAAATATTTATTATATTATGAAAATATTAATTAAATATTTCATCGAAGCCGGTTTAGTCAGTTAAAGTTTAGCCATTATTGTTATTTTAGTGATTAAACTAACAAAAACGTAATGAATAGTTTGCAATGTTTACCACACTGTTAATATCATAACAAAAGTGGTAACTATTTGGTACGTAGTGTGTTAATTATTATTTCGGGCAGCGATAAAAAAGACTATATCCCACTCATGTCAGTTGAGTTCACAGATATTGAAGAGGCTTAACAATTGCCTGAGTTCTTTTCATATATGATTGTGGTAGTTTAGACGCGTACAGCGTAGATTTGAAGCCTTAAATCATTCCGTCAGCACGTCATCATTTGTTAAATTTAGTTTAAATTTGTATAAACTGAAATAATGCTGCTAATTGTAGGTATCCAAATTACATCTGAGCGAGGAGGCAAGTGTAGCTAATGTGTAAGCACCCGCGTGAACTTTTAGGTTCTCGGCGTGCGAGTTGATTTCCTATAGGGGCTGTTAACATATTACGTCATCACTTACACGGAGGGAGGGTGTCATGGAAAAACGACGCTGTAATGATAACGCCTATGGTGACGCAAATGGAGACAGGGAGGGAGGGGGTCAAAACTTGACCAAAAAAATATGACCTAATATGTGAACAGCCCCATAAGGATTTTGATGTTTCCCCTTTGGTATTCCTCAACTTCACTTCACTTCTTACAAACCAAAGGCGACAAAAACTATGTTTTCATTGTTTATAAAAGATTTACTCGAAAAAACGTAATTGTGCGCTTTATTTTTCAAAAAGTTCAAATCTGCAATCTGTTTAAAAAAGTCAAAACCAATTTTATGGAAAAAATAAATGTTGTGATAAAAACTTTTTAAAATTATCTACACACATAAACTCAGCTAAGTTAAGTAGTTTTGATTAAACTTTTCCGCCTCCGTATTCGCAAACCAACGCTTAATTCAGCAGTATTTTGCCTGTTTCTTGTAAAGAGAATTATAGACACATCTTGAAAAACACCCAAAGGTGGAACCCTCGGGAGCACTAAAATCCTTAAAGAAAACCCGTGCCTTTCCTAAATGTGATTTCGGTGGCAGTTTAATTTTTATATTTTCGAAATCAGTCGTGTGTTGTGCGGATGGCTTCAGAGATAGGTAGATTAAGATACGTAACAACAAAATTAGGACCTTATGCAGAAGGGAATGAATTAGATAGTGTAGGGTAATAGCAGCTGAAAGGAATATAAATGCACAATAAGCTAGTATATAAAGCAATAATTAAACTGAAATTCATTACAAGGCGGAGATTTGAGTATTCCGAACACCAATGGTTTCTGCGTTGATAGGTGTGTAAATCGCATAGATGCATCGGCCGAATCCCTCAAATATTGCTGGGTATTTCTCGATCTCGTACCACAATCCTAAATACTAACAAAGGAAGTTATTTTTTTGTTTTACTTTTTACCAGTGTGTGCCAACGGAACGATTTTATACGTTGGCGAATAACTCCGTATCTGGACGATTCGTTAGTGGTAGTGGTACGGTAGTAGGTTTCTGCAGTTTATTCGGTAGTTTTCAATAACGGTATTTAGTGCATATGTTTCGATATCATCGGATAATACCGCTACTTTACAAACTTTTACGAAACTGCGCTGAAAAATCCAAAACTGCATGTAAATGGGCACAACAAAATTGAGCAACAATTCATCATAAGGTTTTAACCTACTTCTGTTAATTCACTCGTACAAAAAGTACTGCATCCAGTGTCTGCTTCCATTCTATTGCGTTTTTCATACAGAATTACAGCTATTGCCAAAAACAGACTTTCAACACTAACTTCAGTTGCCAGCAAGCCCAACAACACTATTGCAATTTCGGAAATGATAAGTTCTTTCTGATCAACAAGTTTCTACAACTAAATATGATCAACTTATACTTACTAAAAAATCTCCCTTACTTTAAGTGGTCTTGTTTGACATCTTTAACTTGGCATATAGCCAACTCTTTGCCACCCTCAATTTTGAGTTTGAAATAATCGACAACTGCACTAATGACTGGAAAAACTCTTGTAGTATTTATCTGACACTAGGCCGCGAACTGCGTCGTAAGTTCAACGTAGAGCATATGAACTGGCTGCTAGTTTCATGATGCTGTGTTATGGCATGGCTTCTTATCAATGACGTCATTAAGATGGTGTTTCTCATGCACTATATTGTCCCTTGTCCCTTTCAACGACAGTATCAAATTCAAATCTCCAGCCTTGCGAGGACTATATTCATGATCCGTCTTGTTCTACTTCATTGGTCACAGTGTTCCAGCTCCAGCCCCACAGATATTTCAATCGTTGGCTCTCATAAAAATACCGCTTTTACCCAATGAATGTTGTTGATTTTTCAGCGCAGCGTACATTTTGTTGTGGTAGTTATCGGATAGTCAGAAAATCAGAATAAATTGTTGCTCGATACCGAAACAAACATCCAATTCATGCGATTTTACCGTTATTTTAATAACGTTACCCATAACGTTGGCACACACGGGTTTTTCCTCAGTATGATATGACGTAATCAGACACAATTGACCTGTACTGACCAATTGTCCTGTACCAAAGCTGATCATCACTGCCTTTATAGAGGTTATTTGAGTTTACAATCCATTACCCGTTGATACCACTGGTATTGCAGACACCATCATCGGTAATAAACTGTCCTCCAATTGAACTTTACATCATTTTTGGAGAACTAAACTGCGCCTTATTAAGAAGTGTGTGCTGAGTTGGACGGTCACTATTTCAATCATTCTAATTTGACTAGGGTAAGTTTACCTGTCGTTCCAGTCCAGATAAGGCCCTCCACACTGGAGGCACTAAGGTTGAATGGAATGAATGAATGACTCGAGGAGTGTGACTATAACGATCAAGGAGAGAGGAACTCAATAAAATAATGCCTATGCCTAATAACCTACCCGGGACTCTCCGTCATTGCATCATCTCCGAAATCTACTTTAAATAAAAATAAAAGAATAAATACCCAGAGGATTCAGAAAACCCCACTATATGCAAGAAAGTTCGGTGCTTTCCGGGGTTACCAGTTCAAGTAGTGATAGCTACTTCATTGCCTGCAAAGAGCAGGTTTTGGGAAGGGAGGTGGTGAAGGCTAGAGGACGAAAGTGTTTTCCAGACTTTTATCAGTTGGCCAACTGCTTTAGGTCAAGATCTTGGCGAAGTTCGAACATGAGTAAGTTTTACCCGTGTCAACAGGGTCAGAATGAGGATATCAGTTTGCACTTACACATTTACATGGGCATGACTCACGGCAGCTCTGTAATAATCCCGCCACCACGTGATAGCGCTGCACCATAATTCCGCTAACAGCAGTCCCGCGGTTGCTACAAAAATTTTATGCCATTTAGGAGTACATGCAGTAACAGTATTTAAAGCTTTTTTGTAAACATTACAGCATCTAATGACAATGGCTCATATTGCAAACAGTATTCTCCAAAGGTAAGTATTCTAAGGTTTTTGATTCGAATGTCAACCAAATTCAAAACTTTCTGTTCAAATCTGTACATGGACAAGACTCACTTTAGCGCTATGAGCTGTGGAGAAGTACGACTGTCAACACGTGTTTAATATAGTACTAGCCGGTTTGCCCACACCATGTTTGGTCCGTACACCAAACAGATTTCCTCGGCATATCATGCTTTTACACCCCCTAGGAAATCTCAGTTTAGTGTGCAGGCCACACATGGTGTGGACAAACCGGCTGGTCTCGTGCAACCAAAATCAGCAAACCTTGATTCTCTACTACACACTGTATTGCTGAACCAGCACCAAGTCCTTATTTAAAATATATTCAAGTCAACTATTTGTAGAATATGCATAAAATATGTTTTTGGTGAACGCAAAATTAATTGTTTGTGTAAGCTAATAGTTTGGGACCCTGGCTGGTGTCGGTCTGTCGATTGCAGCCAGCGAAGCGCAAGCCTCGTTGGACTTATTGCTATCCCCAAAACGCGATTTCTTAAGCCTTTGGTGAACCTGCTTGTGGCATTTATATAAGCGAAAGCTGAGACCTTCGTACATGGAGGTTAAACATTTGATTTTCTCGCCAGTTGCAAAATTAAATGCATCCACTTTTTGCCTGCACAAAATTATCAGTATCCACAAACCAATTCAAATCCACCATCCATACGGAACACGCCAAATGACGATACTTTCGTATTAATGGACTTTTACTCGATATGTTTCCCTTGTTCTAGAATACGGTTCAGATCAGGAATCGCTCATTCAAAAACTTCCTACATTTACTAATGTAGTGTTCAGGAGCATCCTCCCCCTCACCATAATGGGAGAAGTTTGCAGCCGCAGCCAAGCCCATCTTGTGACCCAAAACCCAAATGACTATTCCAGGGCCTATGGCTCGGTTCCCATGGTTCCCTACTTAAGTTGCATAATGAAACCCGGCCGTAGCAAGGTCCTTCGATTAGTTCCGGTGTCTGTCGGCAGGTAAAAAGTTTCTCCCATCTTGTGGTGTTCAATTTGTGTTCTCTGTTTTATTTATTTCGACTGATTTGAAGCTGTTCTGAACAGTAAAAACAGGTTCTAACGAAGCATCGCATCCGGTCTCCATGTTCATTTACAGCTACCGAATTACGGGCTAACTTGTCCACCTATTCATTCCCGCTATCCCTTGTGAGTCGGGATCCATGATAGTAACAAACAGTTGCGCCAAGCGAGTTCTGATATCAGAACCCGGCTGTCTGCAACAAATTTTTGACACAGTTCCATATATGGCTCGGTCTATGGGTAACCCTCCACAACCTGTGCCATTTTGGATCCATCTATGAATCCTACTACGCCCAGTATTTTTCCGATAACTCCTCCATCCAGCTTGCATTTTCCTTAATTACCAATATGTATTATTTCTGCCCTAGTGGAACTAGAAGATCACGGATTTAGACACTTCACAGTCGTCCATGAAGAAAATTTGTTTGATTCCAGAACCGGAGCGAACACGCAGACGGTGGAATCGAATTGGAGACCTCTCAAATGCAGAATTTGCCGAGGGGGAATCCGGGAGCAAGACATTCCTCTACATCTATGCGAATTCCTGTGGCGGATGATCCAGCAATTGGATCCATTTAAGGAATTCATTTCCGCCGCTGCAGCTGAATACGATCCCCAAAAGTTTACTACCCCTACTAAAAAGGAGTACTACCCCAAAGGCGAAGAGGTTTGACCCGAACGGTATGAAAATAGCGGTAACAACAATGAACTAGCAGTGCAAGCAATACAAAGCAGACGTTGAGCAAAGGTTGGTAATGCGTCGTTGAAATTGTAGTGAATTAAAACAACGTGAAAATAAATTGAAGTTAAGGGCACACAGTCGAAGGAGCTGTTTGTCATCGGAGATTACAAGTACTACTTTATGAACTCTCGCAGGGATAGTGGTGGAGCATGACGCACATACTACTATTTCTTCACGATACATCGCCTTACTGGAATATACTAAAGCCACGGTACTTGTGCCACGATTCCACGCACTGTTCATTGTGTACGGCTTTTCAACTCATTTTTGTGTTGAAAAACCGTTGGATGGGTGTAAGGCAGTCGCCGGAATCGGCGGTTATCGTATTCGGTTTTCCCCCGTCGGCGGTGTGTGGTAAAGGCCGGTTATTGTATCCGATCTTGTGCGCCAACTTGTGCATGCGGTAATTGTTACTAACAAAATAGTGGCCCAGCCCAGTTATTGTATCCGGTCTCCGTCCTTTAGGTAAAAAAGGCTCATACCGATTATTGGTCTTCAATGAAACTTACAGGCCGGATACTAAAGAACACCAGTTACTGTAGACAGGGGGCACCGGTAGCACGCTTCTCGCACAAAATAATCGATAATGATAATTGTGAGGTTTTTTATCCCTTTACTCACATTTCCTTGCGCAACTTTAGGAACTTCTGTTGTTGTAGGTGAACGAGCAGCTTTTTTTCCCCCCGCGCATACCTAAAATTTTCCTGTTGTTCCCTGCAATACAGTTTATGTTACAGGATGTGTGATCCGTTGTAATTTTGTACATAGTCTTGTATATTCGAGCTGGCTGCGGTCGTACGTTCTATTTTTGTAATTTCAAATGCGTAAAGGCTTAAAGCGACTTGCAAGTGTATGAGCTGAGAGGATTGAGCTATGTCCTCAGTTTTGTTTTAGGCTAGCAGACCTGTCGATGCCTGCTTCATTGGAAATTTGACGCCTGGAACCTTCAGGAGTTTCTACCAGGCCATGCTACAATTGGTTTGCAACCTTTCCAGTGACAATGTATAGTATTAAATCTTTGTAATTAATTTGAGGAACGTTAGACAGATATAGTGATTTGATTCAAGCATAATGGAATTCGAGTCAGTCGGTGCTTAGCTCTTGAATAGTTTTCTTAGCCATGAGTTATCGGAGTAATTTAAGTAAGCCCGAGAGAAGTTCGAATGAACAAGTAATTTAAAACTCTCGTTCAATTTCAATTAAAATCCACATTTAGGGCGTCAAACTTCATTACTGCCTTGTCCTGACCTACTTAGGACTGCAAAGTGCCAAGACTTCCACAAAGATTGCACCGCAAACAGCATTGCAATGTAGCAGTGGGAGCTGGGCCCTCTTAAAGGCAAGTTACACTACTTAATTAAATCACCTCTCTCAACCTGAGCAGCTGCCTACCTGAAATAAATTTATTTTAACTAACATGCCTCTATGCCCGAACCGGAGCCCCCCAAGCAAGAGGCCTGAAACTGAGCTCAGTAGAAACACTCCACCAAACCTCTCCCCGGAGATGTAATCCCTGAAAGGTTGGATCGACGACTGGGGGAATCAAATGTCAGAAGACATCACCGGGTTACGATCAGATATCAACTGATTCAAAGAGAAGCTCACCGGGGTAGAGTCCAGGACCAGCCAACTAGAAGATAAATACATGCAGCTCCAACTCAAGACAGACATCTTGGAAGGCAAACTTAAAGAGAACAACCTGATATTCTGCGGGATAAGGATAAAAGCAGATGAATCGAAGGAAAAACTGAAGGAAGGTGTAGACAAGATTATCCAGGAGGATCCACAACTGCAAGGAATAGAATCAGACAATGTGTACAGAATTCGCAACACAGAAAAGGTTGCCGTCAGGCTAGCTAAACAACGTGAAAAGCAAGAGATTCTGAAATCAAAACACAAGCTGAATAATCATCCCACAAAGAAAATTTTCATCAATCTGGATCTCACCAAGGCAGCTGCACGACGACACTTTGAGAAAAGAGAATCGAAACGTCAGCGACAAGGAAATATGAGCTCAACTCAGCCAGGAAATAACTACGACCAGCGTGAAAATTTAAACATAATGCAAAGCATCCCAAGTAGCAGCTCCAACGCATAGAATGAGGCTCGGCACTTACAACGTAACAGTGTGAAAAGAATAATGTACCGGAACATTAGTGGTACTAATAACTGACGATGTGAGAAACTAACCGAACTCTTGCATTATTGAAACATGGTGGACCATTGAAAAGATACTTAATGACTCGAAACTAGAAAAATACTACTCGCTAACATGTATACCAGGAGAACGAGGTTCAGACAGACCCAAAGGTGGTCTTATTGTTCGATGGAAAATTGAGCTAAAAATCAATGAGTAAACAAACGTAGAGGTATGTAATTTTGAAAGTAAAACTAAATAATAATTGCACCCTTCACATTAGTTTGTAAATGTAAATTTATCTCCGGAAGAGGAATGTAATAATTTGATGGAAAACTTATTTCAAATATGGAGTGAGCACAACTTACAAAATTACATCATAATGGGTGAAATGAATGCAAGATTGGGAACGCTAAATGAAAACAAGGCTAAGCAATCTCAACCAAGGACGGTTCGACAATCAACAGGCCCGAGTTTTGATGAAGTCTTCCGCGACAAAATTGAGCATCTTCGGTTAATCAAGAAATAGTGCAAGTGTATTCTTGAAACGTGTATGTCATCTTTTTACACCTAAGTCACGAACAGTATATCTAAGGCCAGAAATAGTAGACTTTTGGACATCAATAAATACAATCCGAGCGACCAAATTTTCTGCAGAACTGCAAGACGACTGGACAGAACACTGCAAGAAAATATTCCAAAAGAACGAACCAACAATCTCACCGCATGAAAGAAGATGAAAAATCAAACCTCGTTTAAATACAAGAATCCTAGACGCCCCAATTGAGCTGATTGAAACGAACCGAGCTCTTAGGACACTAGCCAACACCAAAGCTGTCGGAAGCGCTGGAATACCGAATGAAGCCTATAAACAGCTGATCCCTCAACTAAAATTTAAGCTACTGGAAATGCTTAACCTAGCCCTGTGAGGAGAAATCCCAGATTATTGGAGTGATGTAATAGTGGCTCCAATTTACAAGAAGGGAGATATCAACGATCCAACGAATTACCGTCCAATATCTTTAATCAACACTATCACAAAACCATTTACGGTTATACTAGCGCAAAGGCTCCAAGACTTCTGCAAAGTCAACGAGTTCATCAGCCCCAACCAGGCAGCATATGTAAGGGGAAAGGGATGTCAAGACCACGTCTTCTGCCTCAACGCAATTTAGAACAAACAGCTTTCAAAAGCGAAAAGAAAACTCTATGCCTGCTTCATCGATCTATCAGCAGCATTCGACTCCATTAATCACGAAATACTCTAGAGGAGGCTCTCAGAAGTAGGAATAAGTGAAAACTTCGTCAAAACCATGAAGTCTGTGTATAAAAATGCTAACGCTCGAATAAGATGTGCACGATATCTCTCAGGGAAAATAGACATAACGACTGGAGTTCTCCAGGGTAAGAGTATCTATGAATGGCGTAAATGTAAATAACCTGCTCTGTGCAGACGACATTGTTCTCTTAGCAACTAAGCCCCCATACCTACAAAGACTCATTAATCGTACAGTCACCTTTTTCAATGATAAGTGCCTGAACGTAAGCTTTAAGAATACTAACATAGTGGGGACATAAAGGGGGGAGGCTAGCTAAGGGAATAATAATTAGATGGAGCTCACAAAAAGTAGAAATTCTTAAATCATATACGTACTTGGGAGTACCAGAGAGCTCTACAGGAAAATATTCGCTAGCATTAGAAAACTTTATGAATAAAGCGAAGCGGCCCTAGCTAAGTTTTACTACCTGATATACTAGGCTAAAATTAACTCTATTTCCAAATCCGTAAGCTTATTTAAGTCACTTGCTACCTCAAAATTAATGTACGGAGCACCTGTATGGGGATTAAGTTATCTAGGCGAACTTGAAAAATTTCAGACCCAGTTTTTGAGAAGGCTATGCAAGACCACTAACTTAGTACCTGGATATATTCAGACTAAAAACTGGAACCACTAACATCAAATACTATATGTTAAAGAGTGCTCTCAAGCTAGTATGTTAAGCTACAATTATCGAAGATGTGTTGTTGATTATTGTCGACTGAATTGTTGACTAAAGTAAAGCTACCAGATTATGAAAGCCGAAAACAAGGACACATAAACTACCCCCGCCTATTTTTTCATTATATAAATGAAGCAAAACAGTTGTACAAATCTTGCGGTTTTATTCGCTTTTAATTTAGCCACATTTAGTGGAGGAGTGAATCTGATGCAGCTATGATGAGTCCATTGTCATCAACATGTTTCTCATTAAAACAGTTCGGTTATTTCAAAGCAATGCGGAAGGGTTTTTGCACCAAAAATCTGCGTTTTCGAATACCGCGCATTATATGATCTTCCCGCCGAGTAGT
>WJFA01004204.1:0-11138 GCA_009870155.1 Pseudobourletiella spinata | reverse complement strand
GATTCCCTCAGGGTGAGGCAGGAGAGTGTGGCTTTATCCAGTTTCGTCGGAAATCCCGTGAAGTTATGGGGATTGTACGGATGACGGATATGGTTCGGGATTGGAATAGGGGGGCGGATGAGGAGGGTGAGAGATTTACGGAGGGGCCCTTAAAAGGCTCTTAATCTTTAATTAATACGTGAGCACTGGAATTTAAATTGATGATGAGGTGTGCGTCTGTGTGTGTGTGTGATAGAGAATTTGTTTGGATCGGGAGGTGAGGAACAAAAGGTTCACTCCCATACTGTCAATTCCGTCGTTACACCGGACAGAACAATGTGTAATTTTCCGAGGAACATCTTCGCAGTCCATTTATGTCAGCTTTGCACATGTTAGCCCACACACTTGCATACACAAAAAAATGATACACTCACAAAGCACAAGCGTAGGAGCGTAGGCATCCAAACAGCACCAGTATAGACAAACACACACGCAACAGGCATATGCACACTGACACATGCATACACGCACAAACAGCAAACACATCCAGAGCAGACACTGACACACACACGCATACACACAGCAAACACAATCAGACACTGACTTACAAATAGTAGGCACACACACACACATGGCAGCCACAGTCACACACACACAAGTATACCCAGGAAAAAACTGTAGTACGTTGAAATTACCATGCAAACCAGCGCTGTTCCTCATACATAACTCTTCTTGTCGTTACCGCCCCATCAAGAGATCAAGACGGAACTCCCACTTAATACGGTCATCATTGATTAGTGTCATTTCTCAAAGCCTGTCATTTTCCCCGCACGAGTTGACAGCCGTAGCAGCCATGTCCAGAAGATGAACCGCAGCAGACGATGACGCTCCCCTCTGAAAACCCCGCAGTCCCAATCCCAACAGAGTCCAACACGGGAGAGTTTGGAAGTTGAATCATCATTCACGTAATAAATTGTCCCAGGCGGGTCTTTATTATAGCTGAAGTGACGAGATGAAGTTATTGATGGCTCTTTCTCCATGTACCCCAAGCTGACCTTACCCTTCCAAATGTCCCCGTCGCGTTGACATCCCATCCCATCATGAATAAACTGGGCCCGCAGCAATGCCCTACCCTCTCCCAATCCTAATGGATACCCATGGAGGACAACCTGACCAGCGAACCACTACTAGCCTCCGACCATCTAGACACCATCAAGTTCAACTTGCTAAAGTTTCATAATCCAAATTCACTCGCTCATGACGAGAACTACTGCATATCAAATGTCAATTATTATCATTTTTCTCAATATTTCTCACTGCTCCGTTCAAGGTTCCTCCATTCGACGACTTGTGATAATTACTTAACAATATCCACCTTCACCGTTCCTCCCATGCGAAATCTTAGAAGTTTTGCGGTCAATAGTGCGTCTCCTCTTCCCTCCGGGAGCAAAAGTATCTCCTGCTGCGGGAGTGATAGGAGATCGATGGCCACCACACCTCTTCCATGTTCCATCGTTCTTTCATCATGCACACGCATCTTTCGATGAGGACATCTCTTCACTAATGATCTCAATGCATAGATTAGGCAGGATCTCGTAACGAGCAGTAGAACATACGAGAACTTGGCAAATGACAGAATTGCATGCACTTCCCCACATTTTCCGTGCGCGTGTCACCGAATGTCAGACTGACTCACTCACTCACTCAGTCAGTTTCTCCGCTCCACTCATCCGCATCAGACTTGCATTATTATTATTATTAGTCATAATAATTAACTCTTGAAAAGGGGGTGCCACTAAGTAGCAGTGCTACTGACTTGCAATTACTCCACACATCACAGCATTCACTTGGACAGGGGACAGAAACAAGGGAGCCCGTGGTGGACTTCATTCTGACTGCAGGACACGAGAGCACTCTCTTACATCTCTCTGGATCATCCACCAGATAATGTGACTTGAGTGCGCCGGACTCACTGTGAGCCCCAGTGTTGAGCTGAAGAGTGGGAGAGCGATGACCCGGCCTCATTTGGTAATAAATGGTAATACTAAAAGGTTATAATTTCCTCCAAGAAATCCCGCGCGCATCCCCCACTCAAACAACGCATGCTTATTTTATTATGTAATACAAATGTCCCATCTGTCCTCATATTGTCCTTACACCATTTGGAATTAAGAGTTCAAATCCTCACACGCCTCCGCGGGATCTCACTGCGCACGTACAAGTTGACACTAACTGTGAGAGTTTGCGTATTATCCGAATACGTGCGTATGGCCGTGGCGACTTATGGGAAAATAATACGAATGTGAACCGGCAATAAGTCAAGATTGGCGTTGACAAGTTTCTTGAAAAAAAAAGTCGTGAAAAATATCCCGGCCAATGTCACTGTCACTGTCCATGTCGTTTCCTATCTCCACTATCATGTAGTCCGACTCCCACTGTCATCAGTGCAGTGTAGTGCTGTCGACCGGATGATTGAATTTCATATTCCGCGCCTTCAGCCCAACGTTCGAAAACGGACCATAATGTGTGGTTCTACAGCAATGTAATGCTATTACGAGAGAACAATTGAGTGTGTGTATGTGTTTGTGTATGTGTGTGGGCGGGTTGCGGTTGTTATTACATTTTGATAAAAATGTTTTGGAGTCCAGTTTTTAATAAGGAAAATACGTAGCAAGTAAGATAAGTTAAGATGCGGGCTCATTCACAGGGAGCAACTGGAAAATGGCGGTAATGGTTGAGCGGCTCTGGATACATATGTATGCATTAATGTTTACTTGAGTGCGTCCATGTCCAGGGTCAGCCTACAACCTAAGATACGTGAGTGCGTTGCGTAATAATAATATGTACTATTATGGCACGGCTGAATGGGACTCGAGCTCCTGTGAACAAGCTGGATTTTTGTCATTTTCAAAGGAAGGATGAGAGGAGGAGGGTCGGTTCAAGTTACACTTTTTCCAAACGGTTTTCTTGTTACAGGAATACGCATAGGCATTTCCCAATCAATGGGAGAATGCAGTGACTTGGAACTGTGAGCAGAGAGCAAGTGATTTGAGACAGTTTTTTGTCTGGCGGTGGTGTACTTTACTCAAGCTTGATGGTTTCCGTTTGTCTGTATTATAATAATTTTGTAATTTCAATAGTCTTTCAAACTTTGTGTAACTGGAACATTAAAGATGGACAAGGTTGAGAGTTCCATTGGCCAGTAGCTACATGCTGTTGGGCGAACGATCTGAAGGAAAATGCGGTTATTATTTTACGATACTCCTCTGCTCACAGGCTGCGTGGAGGAGGGAAAGTGAACGGGATTATGTAAAGGATTTCGAGGGTATCTTAACATCATCCGTGCTCACAGTCGGAGAAATGGTAAATATACAGATAGAGCACATGACGCTCATTGTCTCCATTACCCCTCTCAACTATGTGCAGGGTGTGCGGGAAATATTTTGACCCATTTGTTTTCCGCGGCTTGTTATAGAACACCCGGAAGCCACAGGTCACAGTCCATATCAATGAGTTTAGTGTGTAAGAATAGAAAGCTGCGGTTTTATGATCCTGTTTGGGCCGCCTCTGGTGAAGATGCGCTTGTCCCTGTATGTGCTTGATGAGATTTGAAACTTTTGGAGGGAAATCACCTTTTGGGGATCGCGTTGTAAATGGCAGCTTATAGTGAATGATGAAGGGAACTTTTGACCCGTGACTGTAAGTCTACAGCCAAATATGGTTCGAAGACGAGGGCAACAGAGTAGTTAAGTGTGGGTCGTTTTTTCCCGTTTTATAACATCGTACTGACTGAGAGCATTTTTTGATAGTGTGGTTGTTTTGCTTAGTAAAATAGGATGAAAGGCCGTCGCGTTAGCACGCCAGAATCCCCAGGTTGACAACCGAACAACCGCTTGTACTTCCCATTTAACTGTTTACAGTTTTAAGGCAGTTAAAATTGCCACCGCTGAGCCATTTACAGGCGTTTAATGGAATAGTCCCGGTTCCAATATTTAATTTCTATTCTATGGCGGCATTTCTGTGAGAGTTTGCAATGTACTGTGGCATTGGATGTGATCATATTGGGACACCCTGTACAGGGAAAAGTACAGTACAAATGGAACCACTATCTCCCCCTCCTTACAGGGGTCTCTCTGTCTCTTCATCAGTCAAACTTTTTCCTCCCGACCGTTGCGACCAAGATCCCAAAAGGGAGTATAATAATAATGCTTGCTTACTTTTGTATATACCTCACAGTCAGTGAGCCACACCACCACGAGGTTTTTTGTCCGTGTACAGAGTTTTTATAATGTAATAACTTGTGGATGTGCCTGTGTTGTAGTGTGTGTGTTTGTATGGGTATGTTTGCGTGTGTGTGTATGTTTGTATTGGAGGATTTGATTACTACAGCAAAGGAGGGAGAGAAGAAGATGAGGAGGAGGAGGAGGAGGATGAAGAAGATATATGTTGGATCTTATACAGATTGTTCAGATTTCATTTGGATTCAGTTAGTTTTTGTCACTTGAGCAAGGAGGAGGTTGTACTGTGTCGTTAGCATTCCCTCAACTCCGCGTGCTTCCTCTTTTGTGGGTTCCTCTTAAACATTGGGTGTACGTGGATGAGTGCTTGTGTGTGTGTGTGTGTGTATACATGTGGGTTTGTGTGTGCGGTTGGAGGGGAAATATTTATCAGTTGGATCCGACTTCTACATGGTTTGTGGATTTTTACACAGGAGGGAAGATGAATTTTTTACATCACGGCACCCCCATCACCACCAGCACGACGACGACGACTACCGGTCGGAATTGTCACGGTAGTCCGCACCGGGATTTCGGCTACGACTCCCTCCAGTTGAATCTCAGTCCCATGATGTCTCGGCGGCGGAGTGCAAGCCCTTTGGTGTCACCGGCGACGTGGATCTATCACACCGCAGCTCCTCATCCGGAACCGCCAGGAGCCGATTTTCCCACAGACGGATGATGAGCAGTTGCATCTTTTCCATGAACGGATCGTTTGGAGCCAGGAAAAATCCCTGCTGCCGCTCGCCCATGACTTGGCTGACTGGATGAACTCAATTTTGGGTTAGTGGAGAAGTTGTACATGGGTTTTTTTTGGAATTTTGAACGGATTCCCGGGTTGAGATGTGTGTGAGTGTGTGTGTACGCTTGCGTACGTATTGTGGATGTGTGTTTACGTGTGCGTGTGTGTGTGTGTGTAAATGTTTACGTGTTCGTTTGCGCTTGTGTGTTTGTGCGTTTGTGTACGTGTGATTGCGTGTGTGTGTGTGTATGTTTACGTGTGTGTTTGCGTGTGTGTGTGTGTGTGCGTTTGTGTACGTGTGATTGCGTGTGTTTATTTGTGCGCGCGCGTGTGTTCCTTTGTATATCTTTGTGGGCGCTCGTGCTTGTGTGGGTGTGTGTGCGTATGTTTGTGTATGTGATTCCACGTACGTAGTAGGTTGTGAGCGCGCACGGACGGCCTAAAACATTATTTATGTCCCTGACAGGTCTGGACTTAACCCCTGCCAACTTGATGGAGCGACTGGAAACCGGGGTGATCCTGTACCAGCTGGCCAAGCTCATAGAGGAGAAGGCGAGTGCGAGTGAGGCTGCCAAGGTTTGTTTATAACAATTATTGTTATTATTATTATTTCCACAGGCCCCATAAAGTCCTTCCGGTCCGTCGCCCCTCTGCACACCAACTTTTCAAATGTTAAACCCCACGTCCCTTAATCCCTCGTCCCTTTTACTGTGTATAGGTGAAACCAAAACTGAAGGGTAAGGGTCGAGTCAATGCTTCCCGGGGCTCCTTCTTCGCCCGGGACAATGTGGCCATCTTCCTCCGATTCTGCAAAGACTTGGGCGTTCACAACAACCTCCTGTTCGAGACGGAGGATCTCGGTGGGTTCCCACGTTCAAAATCTTATAATCCCCTATTCATCATTTGCTAAGTTACCCATATAAACTTATGTCTTCCCTCGGATATCTATATGCAGTGAGCCACGGGGAGATCCGAAGCGTCCTCATCTGCCTCATGGAAGTAGGGCGGCTGTCCATGAAGTATGGGATTGATCCGCCGGTCCTCGTCGCCATGGAGCACCAGATTGACAACGATGTGAAGGGGGAGGCGGATGAGGCTCAGCCGGATTCGGACCATCATGCGAGCTGCAGCAACAGTAGTAATAGTGAGGATGAGAACAAGGAGAATCCGACGCTACTGCTGGGGGAATCCCTCGCCGTCCCAGGCCAGTCCAACTTATCCGACAGCCTCGACTCCGGCCTCCCCGTGGATGAGGAGCAGCAGGGGGGCGTGGAAGACTTCAAAGGGACGACTACGGAGTTGGACATAAAGGTGGGAGCACGTTTGAATCTCCCGCTGTCACATGACCATCATCATTATGAGTTTCAAAAGTGTATTTTTCACTTTTACCAAATCCTCCCGATTTTATGAGTATTTTTGATGGCCGGTTGTAACTTTTTTTATGTGAAATTAAATTTATCCTCATACAGACGCACGCACGCTGTTTTTCTGTGACGTGACGTTGATTTACTGCGAATTCCGACAATGGTTTTCTAATTCATTTGAATAATTTCCAAGGTTAATGAAGTGGCACGGATATCGGGGAAGCACTGCTGCTGCGTGGAGGAGACACGGCGGAGTTTCAAGCTCCGGAAAATTTCCGAAGGCAAATATCTCATCAATGGCCGCACCGTATTTGTAAGGGTAAGGCAGGATAAATTACGAGATATTTATTGGGTAATCAAGGACATCATAAAAATATAATTTTACAACTCTCTTGTTTTCCCTCCAGTTACTCAAAGGTGTTCACGTCATGGTGCGAATCGGCGGCGGGTGGGAGACTTTGGAGGAATTCCTCGTGCGGAACGACCCTTGCCGGGGGAAGAAAGGCTCGGGTGGACTTCAGAGACGAGCGTCCTTCGGGGTGGTGAACAGCCGCCGACCAGCCTCATCACCCGCCGTGGTTCACAATCATCGATCCACCTGCTCCACCCCTGCAAGATCAAGACATTCCAGTAGGAACTCATTGTACCATTAGCAGAGTTCCCATTGTTCTTTTTTCCCTTGTTCTTTTATATGTTCGTCACCCTCCCCCACGCTGACTGTTGCTATCTCAATCATCATCATTGTCGTCCCCTTCCATTATTTGCTACCTTTTTTTTGTAATGTATGACACAGTTGCCCACGTAACTCTTGAGTTACGCACATACTTTTGTATATTATGAGTTTGAGTTGTGTGCCATTTTTTCCTCCACCCTTCCTTCTATGGTAACTTGATTATTATTATTTTATTATTGTAATATATTTTGACCTTTAAATTTTGACGGATCTGTCCGGTGGTGCGGCGGCGTGGGTCTGAGGACGACGTCATCGTAAAGTATGCTAGCGTGTTGCAGTGTACCCCCATGTCCTATTGTTTGAAGTGCAATGGCGCGTAGAGTTTAATTCAAAATGTAAAGGGATTATTGAATTAAATGGGTAGGTTGGATCTGCAACATGAGATTAAATCTATATATATATATAGTTTATAGTCACTTGAGAAAGGGTATTATTATGAAACTAGTTGAATTTTGGCGCCATTTTCTCGGGAATATATGAGGTATGCAAAATGGGATACAAAATATTGAGAGTCGTACGCTTTGAGTTATCGTGTTAATATTCGAGCGGGTACGATCTACGAAGATAGTTTTGAATACCGGAAAATCTTTGGAAATTATCAGTAATTTATCGCTACTATTGCACATGCACGGCATGCTTCGGATTTGCAATAACTTTTGAAAGATGATCTTGCCGTTCCGTTGGTTTTCCCGCCTCCACGTCCAACTGGCTTCTTCGAGAGATTGTGTGCAGAGCTGCAGGTCCGCTATATAATTATTAAAATCCACGTTGTCCATTTTGGTAGATTTTAGTGTGGGAATTCAAGATGGACCAGAAAGGTCACTGGAGCGCCATCTTTCTTTGCATGCTGTAGCCGAGAATACAATAGCGTCCCCCGGTTGCTAACTGCATAAGTTTCTGTGTAGTAAATTTATAATGGTAATCATAAAATGATGATAAGGGAAAACAAGTTTACCTGTACCATGGCCTCCCAAAGGATTTACGCTGTGAATAAAAGTTCTATATTGAGAAATGCATGCATGCGCAAATATATTAAAATACATATATGATGAACACAGAGATATATGGAAGATGTTGACTTGTTAATTGATATAAGCTTTAACTGAGCTCATGCTAGATCGCACTACTACTACCACTACTTCTGCTAATATTATTATAATTATTATTACGGCTGCTAATATTGTAATAAGTTATGCGCTTAACAGGTAAAGCGGCTGATGTATACATTACATTGAGTAGCCCAGGATTTTAAAAGTGATTTGTGGTACATCCGCATGTGTGCCCCACGGTGCTGTAGTGCACGTGGGCCGGCGTCGTTGCATTCGTAAGAATTTGAAAAATCAAGGTTGGATGTAGACTTGAAGCTGCTGAAACTGGTTGTTGTAAAATAATAATACGTTTGTTTTTATACCCTGTATAAGTTATTTTGACGACTTCCTACGTACGTTGGGAAGTAAAAGGCAGAATGAGGGAGCTATACTGTGCTTAGTTCTAATGGACATTTAGATATGGAAGCTCACATGGCAAATGTGACATGCCAAGCCGAGTGTTTTCAAATGACAACTTTTAATTATTATTTTCTACTTGTAATCCGATGTGTACTGACTCCTGTATACTGATATGTATTGTACTCGGTATCATTTCACGTTGACACTGGTCTTAATGTCAAATAAATAAATATAGTTTAACAAAAAGGGTGCTCACAGTTCTCAAAAGTTTTAAACTGGGAAATGTCTGCGGATTCCCACAGTTCTTTTGTGTTGATAAATACAGCCAAACTAAATGCTACATGTTTGTGCACTGGAATGAAGTTGCGCCACCAAACTGGTCGAATATGTGCATTTCGTAAGGAAGTAAGGAGCATTCACAATGGCCATCCGTAAGCTACGGAATCTACCTCCGTCGGTAAACTCATCCGTACCGTCGAAACCATTCACAATAAAACTCCTCCGCTAGTAACGGAAAGTCTCCTCCGTCAGCTAGATAGCAACGGAAGTGAAGTTGAACAGCTCCACGACGAGTTCAACTTTTGTTCCGTCACGGAAGCGATTTGAATTCTCGCACGCGAAATTTGAGAGCGCGAATATTATTCGTTTGAATTTTTGCATGTAGTTTCAAGTGAAAAGTAAAATTATTGGCAATCAAAATGTCCAAGTTAATCATAGACGGGCAGACAGAAAAATTTCTGAACCTGGTTCAGCTTCGACCATATATATTTGACCCACAAGACAAACTTCACAGGGATAGAGATGTGAACAAGGCAGCCTGGCTTGATATTGGAGAAGCTTGCGGAATAACGTGTAAGTTTTCATAGCAATGGCAATATACCAGTAGAGACCAGTCGAATTAAAAAGCTACGTAGCATAAATTTTGAAATGCGATTTGTAATTTGTAGCCGAAGAGGCCAAGGCCAAGTACAATGCTTTACGAGATAAGTACACCCGTATGAAAAATACGAGGAAGCCATCTGGCTCCGGACGAACTCGCAAGAACAAGTCCGACCTGGAAGAAGACAAACGTTTTATGAAAGCATTGTCATTTCTGCATCCATTTACGAAAAGACGCAAGTAATTGAACATAAATTAATATAAACCAATTTAACTTTTACATTTTGTACGGATCTCATTTGACTTCTGGGATAGAACTCAGAGTAACTTCGATGACACTGAGAAAGCTGATAGCCAGGAGGACGCGGGTTGCGACTATGAGACAAGTAGTAGTGATAGTGATGCTGACCTCAGATTGACGGTGACAAGTCCAGCACCAGGGAATCATCAAAAGCCCAAAGTTGCTAAGAAGTCAAAGGCCGTAAGAAAGTTTTCAAGTCAAATTCTCTTAAATTTCATGAGAAAGGCAAGGCTGGAAATGGGTGCTAAGAGATAAATGTAGAGAGGCTACCGCTCTATAGGTTGTGATATCCAGGGAAAACAAATGACTTATACGCTATCCAATAATTGTACTAAAATTAGTATTCTTCAATAATTTCCCCAGGCATCTAAAGAAGACCAGCTGGATCGCATCCTTAAGTTAGCAGAAGCACCTGAAGATGAAAATGATCTCTTTGCTGCAAGTATTGCAGCACAATTAAAGAAACTATCGCCACGAAAGGGAGCGCTGGCAAAGCTCAAGATTCAGAAAGTTCTCGTAGATGCAATTATTACCCAACATGAAGGTGGTGTTGCTCAAGACGAAAGTACTCTTGACAATAATTCTGCGTTCAGAGTGTTGCAGATGGATGAGTACTAAAGATGATTAAAGCACTTATTGTATTACGATATTAGTTTTTATTTACTTCCATGTTTCTATTGAATTTCACTAACTGGATTGTAGGACGCATATTTCACGTAGTTGGTCTGCCATGAAACTGGATATTTGTTGAGGAAATAATCCGCCAAGGTATCACGTAATAGTTTAGCCTCTACGCAATAATTGTTGCTGCCAACTTGGCTATGAGGTTTCAATGCACCCGTTTGGCGACGCCTCCACAGTCCTAGTCTTAAGTTGTGAGAATCAGTGTCCTCATACTCAAGCCAATTAAAATTGAAGTAAGCTTCCTCATTCACCTGCATGTCCCATGTCCGGAGAAAATTGTGGAGAGCACAAGAAGCTAGAAAATAAAAATTTACTCATATAAGAATAATATTCTGATAATGTAAATACGATTACTGTCATTACCCATAACAATGTACTCTACATTTTGAGTTCTCCCAATAATAGGACGGCGAAATATTCTAAATCTGCTAGCCATTATCCCAAACGCGTTTTCTATAGTACGTCGTGCCCTGGATAATCTATAATTGAAAACTCGTTTGGCACGGTCAATGTTCCTTCCAGAATATGGCTTCATGATTGACCTTGTCATTGGAAACGCATCATCTGCAACCAGAACAAATGGAAATGGTAGGCTACTGTTTGGTAACAGTTTCGCATCAGGCAAGCCCAGCGTCCCTGAAATCATGAAGTTATCATCTCAACTGTAAATTACCTTGTGTAATTAATATATAATAATGTTGCAGCATTCATAACTTACCATCCAAAATTCG